>QLTV01001721.1:270570-290862 GCA_003457575.1 Thermophis baileyi
CAAGCTCTGGACTGTATACTCTTAGGAATTCTTTGCAACTCCCCCTACACACACACACACACACACACACACACACACACACACACACTTTTGTTGATGAAATTGATAAATAGATGGAACTGATTAATTATTTTCTATTGTGTCCCTTGGTCAGAAAGATAAGCCAATAAACAACCAGGAAGATAGAGATAAGATGTTTTCATAACAGCCAATTTTCTTTTAAAAAAGTGTAGTATCGTATCATAACATCATTCTACTATCAATGTCTGATACTAAATTTCTAATTTTGCAATTCCCCAACCCCAGTTTGAACAATCTGTCATTGAAAAGGGCCTTCAGATACTCTCTTTGGCCCTCCAATGTACTTTCTTCCCAAGTAATGTGCCCTTCGGCCTGAGAACTAATGTTCCATTTCTTTGGAAGACTATCTGACATTTTATAGCAGTCTCCAGTTGAGACAAAAATGGTTAGCTTTTATCATTGGATCTAACCATTTTAAACACATTCTAAAAAGCTTGATTTAATGTAAAAAAAAAAGGTGTTGGGGATGAAACAGACTTTAATTCTGAAAAGAAAGATGCTGCTCTTTAGTAAAGGAACTGAAGTATTTTCTCTTGTCCTGGTTGTTCAATCAAGGATGAAATAGATTCTTCTTTCACATCTAAATGCCTTTTGTATAATGGTGGGAGGTTTTATATTATTAAAGTTCAAAGCAAGAAAATGCTTTTGTTTCTTCAGTATCAAGGCTTCTGATTTTTTCTTTTCCATTAATTCATACAATCAGTGCAAAGAGGACAACGTGAATTTCTAAAGGTTATTGAGAAAAAAAATATTCTATGAAACCAAATGTAGATGTTGGGTAAATAGATAATAACTGAATATCCTCTTCATCACACTTGCTGTATTCAGTGATAGAAAGTAAATTTCAGATGTTATGTTACTAATCCTAGAAATCAGTTACTATTACATTAACATCAGAACCAATTATCAAGCTTTTTGCACAATCTCTATGGAGATTCTCAGACATCCAGATGTCCAGTTACCTTTTGAAAAAGTACCTTTGGGACATTTTGTGCAATGGACTAAAATGGCCATCTACAGTAATTAAGAGCAGTTTACTACCTAAAATATGCTATCTTCCCAATATAATATCTGAAACAAATGCTTCAGACATACAATTCAATAGAACTGTTTGTCTCCCCAACTATATTTCATATATGAAGTTCCAAAGGGCTTCCTAAGTGTAGTACATTATAAAGTGATTATTATATCTGCCTCCACAATCATTTAGTCCGTTGTCCGAGGACAAATGTCAAGTGATGCCTAAATAGTGGTATGAACATTTTGAGAGATAATTGCTGGCAAAGAAGGGTGTTCAGGAAGAATAGCAATTGCACTTAGACTTATATACCACTTCACAGTGCTTTACAGCCCTCTCTAAGCAGTTTACAGTGTCAGCCTATTGCCCAAAACAATCGGGGTCCTCATTTTACCCACCTCGGAAGGATGGAAGGCTGAGTCAACCTTGAGCCTGGTGAGATTCGAACTGCCAAATTGCAGGCAGCCGGCAGTCAGCAGAAGTAGCCTGCAATACTGCGTTCTAACCACTGCACCACCAGGGCTCAAGAAACACATTGGATGGGTAGCGGTGGATTTTTTTCTCTTCTGCAACAGCAGATTCATTTCGGCTGACTTTCCTTATGTCATTACATATATTTAATGGGTGCAAGTACAGAATTGTATGCCTAACAATGTTGACACACTCAGAAGTCCCATTATAGCAGATAATTATTTTATAGAAGCCACTTATACTGCATCTGGTATAAACTCTTATTGCCCCAAGAATCATAGTTCTGGAAATCTCTGTAAAGGTCCTGAATTGCTATTGGAATCTACTTTCTATTTAAAACTTTCACTGGTATTATATGGCTGAAATACTTTAAATTTAAAAGATGGATGGATGGATGGATGGGCAGACAGACAGACAGACAGGTAGATAAATAAATACACACATGATTGCATAACTATTAATATCAAGAGCCAAAATTAGGTAAGAATTCCTTGAAATTGCATAATTTACCCCTTAATTGATTTTGAATCCAAGGATATAATTTTGTTGATGGATGCCTTTACACAAGTAAAGTAGACTCTTAATAACTCTTACTTTCTTATCATAGCAGCTTCAAAAGCTTAATGAGCTGTCGAGGACAATCTGGGACAGAGGGATGAGATTCAAAAAAAGTTCCATTGTACTAGCAGCAGTGGTGATGTATCTGTTTGAATAAATCACATCTGATTAAATTTTACAGAAGCCTACCTTTATCAGTAAAGAAGACATTCATTTAAAAATCAGCATTGTAATTCCACAGTACAGTTATCTTTTGCAATTTATAGTAACTATCAGCCTACACATTTCTGCCCTAATAAACTTCTTCTGATAAAAAAGTAAAAATCATGGAATTGTTTCCCTACCGAGGTAAAGTCATCTTCTCACAGTCTAAATCACAGAGAGGAAAGCAAAGAAAGAAATTTAAAGGAGATACCCAGCAATCCCCATGTCTATTTTTGTTATATTTTATCTTATCCAGGAATCAGTATTCCACATTACATATACAGAAAGCTTAAGTATATGTTTTGGGGAATAGAAAGCTTGTGACCTTCAGTATATTGTGGATCTCATGTTCCTCAGCCCTCTTACATCAGTTCTCAACATGAGAAATTGGAGAATGAGTTTTGTAGGTTTCTTTTTCTGATATACTATACAAATGGATTTTGTTCTTTGACATTTATTTTCCTTCATCATGGACTCTTTTCCTAGACAATCCATTTATTTCTAATTATATAATGGTTGACTACCCGATTTCCTTTCCCCCGTTTTTCAATTACTTCGTTTCTTCTTTAACCCTCTAGCAGTTTCTTATCTCAAAATACAGATGGCAGATATAAGACGCTTCTGTTTTAGACTCTGGAGATCTTACTGGCTGGGGTGGAAGAAGGCTATGAAATGGTTGGCTGAAAGTCCCTAGAAAATATCTCCTGTGTGCATAGCTTGGCACAAATATATTTCCCCATCATTGTGACTTCAGGATGGTTTTTGTCTTGTTTTTTGAATGGAGAACAGAACTTAGCCAGGTGTGTTTGTAAGTTTCTAAGTTTGTAAGACAGGTCAGCCTCTGGGGTCATAAATACAAGCACATAAACTAGCCACAGATGCACTGTCTGCTCCTAAATCTCCAGAGGTCACAAAAATATTCTCATTGGTTTCAGAGACTCTGAATTAGTCCCTTTTGAAGTTTCCTTTTCCGGTATACTGATATATGGCAGTACAATTTATCATCTTTGCCAGATGCTAACATGCCACTTCCTATTCCATAATTCAGTTGTCAAATTGAAGCAGGAAAAGGAAGAACATAAGCATTTTCAATTACAGGATGGAATCTCAATGGTTTCCTTCTTGCTTCAGTGGTGGTCTGTTTCTGGAATTCTGAGAAAGTAAAAGATGCCATTTACCAAGGAACAGCAATGGGAAAATGCAAATAAGTTCAAACTTGCAACAATGAAATCTAAGAATAAAATAGGAATGAGATGTATGATACTAAATGGCAATCTCTTATTTTCAGCTGGTAATTTTCTGCTCCAACACTCTTCAAATAATGGAAACTCATGAGGCACAAAAACAAATAACTTGGTGAAGATTATCTATCAGATTTGGGCAGACAGATAAATGTCAGAGCATAAGCATATATACACAACCATAGATATATAACCTTTAACTCCGAGACTCCATGGAACTGCCAGCAGGGTCAAGTGGAATTGTCTAACTTCTTCAGATTCTGATCACAAAAAAAACAACAACCTCACATTTCCCTGCCTCATCCTACTTCAACACAGTCACAATCAGATGGCACCCACACAATCACTGACTGGCACATCTGAGTCTTTCTGCTCAAGCTACATAGTAGTTCATGGACTACTATTGTTAAATAAAATATTCAAATCACTAATTTAAATCTACTGCAGGTTTCAAATGGGCCTTAGATGAGAAACATGCACTGATTGTGAATCTTCCATACACAGTAATATCCAAAAATGTAACTGATTGCACTAATCAGTTAAAAATAAATAGATTTTTTTAAGATTTTATATTTTATATATATATATATATGCTTTCTCTGTTGAGTCACCTGGTATACCCAAATATGGGAGGGAGCATACTGCATACTGCTTCCTTTCACCTTTCGGCCCCAATCCAGGGGCTATGCAGGCAGTCACTTTCACGACAAACCATTTTTCTATATTTAAAATTTTACTGATAAAGAAATAAAGGGAGACTAGTATAGATCTATTTCAAGCTATTTAGCTCTCATCAGCTAGCCATACCCTTATGGGATTCAAACCTGGGCTGCTTGCCTTGTCAGGCAATTGCTTTACCCTCTAAGCCACAGGTTCTCCTCCCTACATCAGCTTAACCAGGGGAGGGATTATATGCTTTTTCTGTTGAGTCACCTGGTATACCCAAATATGGGAGGGAGCATACGGCTTCCTTTCGCCTTTCGCCCCCAATCCAGGGGCCATGCAGGCAGTCGCTATATATATATATAATATATATATATAGACATACACACACACACAAACACACACACACACACACACACAATCTTTATTTGTTTGGTTTACCATCATTTCCAACAAAAATTACTCCTGGAGGTTTACAACATTAAATCATTAAAAAAAAAGCATAAATAAATATAATGTGTTTAATGCAATCATAATCATTCATTTCCCTAAGTCTCTCCAGTTTGTTTGTTTGTTTGTGTGTGTGTGTGTATTTTATCAGTTTCCAGAAAAATCTTGAAGGAGAAAGCTTCTATACGTTAGAGGCTTCTACAGAGAAAAGTTGCTTGTAACTCCTAGTTGTGTTTAAGCAAAGGAAGAGTTCAGTTAAATTGATGATAATTTCAGCATTCCTGAGGCTAATGCATCACAAAGCTAAAAAGGCAAATTGTTTAGGAGTATAAGATCAGTTCAATAGCATAAATGCATCAAATCACCTTTGAATTAAATGTGTACAGATCATTTATAACAGATTCACACATATATATATTCAAGTGGTATACTTGAATGTGCTTGTCTTTTTATGATCCAAATAGAAGCAGGACTGATTTGAAGATTCCAAATTGATTTGCATGTTGGAAGCAGGTAAATTTTCTGTTCCCTAATAGATAAGGGAACAATCACTCTTGAACTAAATTGGCAGACTGATTATTTTTTCAGTCAATTGTACTTTTATCATTTATCTCCTAAGCCCTTATACAAAGACATTTATCTTCTTTCTCTCACTCTTTCTCAATGTCCAGTTTTCACAACTCTGTAAAACCTGAAAGGACCATGCCTTTAATTATTCTTCTCTTTGTTGTCATTGAAGTGTTCTGATTCTTCCTGATATTGACTAAATTTTTCATTGCCTTCCTCCTTAAGATAACAATCGCTTTACAATCCTTAGATTTTCCCCAGCATTCATTTTCTCCATTAACTCTTGGGAAACACCCACTCCTTTATATGATAGTAAAACAAAACCTTCCAAAGGGCAAAATGTGTCTTATTCAGCAAATAACGGAAAAGATGTGAAATCCTTCAAATAAGAAGTAACACAGTCATTGGACTTGTGGAACAGGTAGAAACTTAATTATCACTGATAAGTTAACAAGTTTTATTGTTGTCAAGTGTTGCATTGTGGGGCAGTTACTGGGTACTAGAGTTCTTAAAAGAACTGTTGTAGTATAATTGCTGCCTCTGTAGTTTTTGACGGTGAGGGATGCAATATCCAGTTTGGTTGCCATGTGTATAGACTTTTAGCTGCACTGTTAAGACAGAAGGTTAGCTGGAGTGTATCATCATGGCAGTTGGGATAGTCTCACCATGGCCACACCAGAAATGGTTAGATGGTTAGCTTTCTTAGATATTGAATTCTAATATAAATTCCATTGCAATTCTATGACTCTATATTATGGTGATTTTATTATGGTTTTATCTTAATTTAATACATTATCTCCTACATAGTACTGTCCACATATTAGATAGATAGATAGATAGATAGATAGATAGATAGATAGATAGATAGATAGATAGATAGATAGATAGATAGATAGATAGATAGATAGATAGATAGATAGATAGATAGATAGATAGATAGATAGATAGATAGATAGATAGATAGATAGATAGATGATAGATAGATAATTTGCTGATGGTTTATTTAAGCTAAATTTGTATATCAGTGATTGCATGACTTCTGTAGATGCCATATGCTAAATAAATAAAACTGGGTACTAGAAAATGTGTTTTCAATACATTATGTCTTTGAGAACTACAGTAAGTTTAGGAATTGTACTGCCTTAAAAATAGTGTGTTAGGATCATTTTGCAAACAAACTTTAAACTGATTCTTTCTCCCTATTTCTTGTGGCAGTAAATCAGATGAAAAAGTTGTGTCAGTTACATTGGGCACTCAATTTTAAAATGGTTTCCCCCTTCAGAGGTATATGCATATATCTAATGAAACTATATCAGAGTTTAATTTTTTTTAAAAAAGGACAATTCAAAAGACACATAGGTTCCCAATACAGTTTGCCACTCAAGTAATGCACACAAGAATGCACAAAAATTCCACATTAGGAGAAAGAATAATTTTTTTAATAATTTTTTTATTTTATTTTATAATATAAAAATTCCATTTTCAATTTAAACAATGTGTTGTCAGAGTGCATATACATTTATACATCAATACATAATTTCAAATTTAACCATATTCATTTAATAATATTTTTAACCTTTTTAACTTCTTCCATTATAATATTAATTATACAGCCATCAAATCAACCAAAGAATTTATTCTTCTGTTTACTTTCTCATATTTATCATATTTCCCCCAGTTTTGCAGTAAAGAACCATCTTTCCCTTCTTTCCTCTCTTCTCTCCTCCTCTCCTCTCCCTACTTCCCTCCTCTTCTCCTCTCCTTCTCCTTTCTCTCCTTCACCGCTTCCATCCCTTCCCTTTCTTTCCCTCTCCTCTTTCCCCTCTCTACCTCCTTCTTCTATCATCCTCTCTTCTTTTTTTGTCTTTTCTCCTCTCCTCTCTCCTACTTCCCTCCAATCCTCTCTACTCCCCCATCTTCCAGCTTTTCTTCCCATTGTTGCATTCAATTATTTACCACCTATATTTCAATATGCTACTAAGAAACAGATTTAATATTATAAATTATGTTGACGATATTAATCATCTTGATTTCTATCAGGTTATTTAATTTTATATTACTTCTTTTTTCCAATATTCTTCTTCTTTCCCCCCTTCGTCATAACTATATTATGAACAAGATGTTGCACCGATCTCTTCTTTGATTTCAACCAACATTTCTTTTCTTCTTAATTTTTATTCCTCCTTTTAAGTATATTATTTGATTAGATTTCCTCCAGTTTTTTCTTAGAATCTTCCCACTATTGCACCCTTTACCTCTTAATTGGTTTTTTTGCAGTGAATATTTTCCCCTGTCTATTTTTTCCATGCTACTGTAAATCCCAGTGAAATCATTTATCTGTTTTTTGCTTTCAATTCTTTGTCCTTCTATGTTATTTTCTTGCTCATCCAACGCTGTAATTTCTACATGTTTTATATCATCCAACACCACTTCTAGTTTCTCATCACCTTTTAAAAGTTTTAAGAGTTCATGTATAGTTTTTGAGATCTCCATCAATTCTTCATATATCCACAATTCCATTTTGTCACTCTTACTATCTTTAGAGTTTTATACTTATAACTCTCTTGATTCAAACTTAAAGTCCTTAATGTCTCTTTAAATTTTCATTTCCTTATATCCAAATGTCCAGCTTTGTTCTACTTTTTTCCAAGTCGAAGCTTTATTATCTTCCACTGATGCTGAAGTCGAGACCAAATGCTGTAGCTCAAAACAAACACTCCTTACAAATTCTCACAGTTCCAAGATATCTTTCTGTAAGCAAGATCAATCCACAGCTGCACTCCATCATTTTTTTCCTTATTCCTTTTGTCTTCCACCAAGTTATTATAGTGTTCTCTTTCCACCAGCAGATGGCATCTTCAAATTCCCCATACACATAGATCAGCTTCCTGTTAAAACTTCCAAAATACTTTAAATCCAGGTATAAATTATTTTCTTCTTACTCTTTGCTCTCTTTTTAATTATTCTCTTTATTTTCACCAAATCCAATTATAACAATCACAATCCTTTTGGGCTTTAAGTGTTATAATCTCTTTTTTCCCCTTCCTTTGTAATACTCCTGGTTGCCAATTAGCTGCTAATTTCCGCTCTTTTACAGTCTCATTTTAAAGTTTCCTTTTATCTGTAAATTGGTCAATCACTCACCCGGTGTCATCATCTTGTTCACTCGCCACTCCTGCACAGTACTTAGATCAAAACAATCTTCAGACCCTGACAATCCACATTTTCTTCTTTCTGCTTCTTTCGATGTGACCGCCCTGGCTTCTTAGCGACTCGCAATGGCCACTTTCCTCAGCTGCCGGTTTCAGAGGCTTCAGCCGACCCTCCAGGGAAATTGCCTTTTCCCTGTTCGCGTCGGCTCGTGTCTCATTATCCACTGTCCTTCCAGGACAGTTTAGGTCAATAAAGACCTCGAATCAGCTGGGGATTCGACGTTTCTTCGGGAGCCCCCGAAGCACACGTCGTCTCGCCCGGGCGTTGGCCACACCCCCTCAGGAGAAAGAATAATTTTGATTATGCCTACATTAAGGAAAAATATGCACAATAAGTAGTAAAAAAAAAGTACAAAACTGAGTCTGAATTATAGACCAAAGAAAGAGAAAAATCCAAGCTGAGGTTGAAATGAGCTTGAACAAATGAGAAAAAGATAAATACAATTGACAGAATAATCCATCCTTTCTCTCTGCTATCAGAAAATACTTCAGCTTTGTTTTCTTCCTTTTTTTCCCGTTGCAGTTTTTTGGCAGTGTTCCTCCACTTTTCCCCTGGTATTGTGCTGTATTCACAAACACAGTATTACAATGCAAAAATATCCAGTGAGCCAGGGGTCTCTGCAGGTAGAGGACTCAGAAAAGTCAAGATGAGGACAATAGTAAAATAGGGCAGATCTTCAATAACATCATGGCTTCCATTCTGATTAACCCTCTCCCATCCCAGTTACCTCTTAATCAGTTGGAGGCATGGCTGCTTGCTCCTTCTTTGCAAAGCTAAGAACAAAATTAAACATCAGTGTGGTTATAAATAACTTCTCCTGATTGTGAATTTTATTTAACCTAAGAAGGTTGTGAACTCAGATGGAGGAAGAGATTGGGAGATTCAATGCCTGCAGGATTACTCTTATTGATTCTTGACCTTTTACATGGATTTTTTTCTTCCTTCTTTTCTTCTCTTTTCTTTTCCTTTCTTTCTCTCCTTCCTTCCTTCCTTCCTTCCTTCCTTCCTTCCTTCCTTCCTTCCTGCCTTCCTTCCTTCCTTCCTTCCTTCCTTCCTTCCTTCCTTCCTTCCTTCCTTCCTTCCTTCCTTCCTTCCTTCCTTCTAGATAGTAAGCAACAAATAATACCAAAACAAAGGTTTACCATTGTCCTTCCCTCCCACTACCTTCATTATGTCCTCAATTACAATAGTTTAGCCCACATTTAGTATGGCAAAAGATGCAGAAGAACAAGGAATGTCATCTTATCACATTTGGAAAAAAAGTTTGAGGATTCTTTTTTGCCTCTCTTTTTCTGTCTGAGAGTTACTATAACAGTGCAGTGAACAAACTGTTTATGTACAGATCAACAGCAGGATATTAACCAATCTGATTATGTAGCAATGCTGGCCGCTCATTTAAAAAAGATTCAACAGCAGCGAAACAAATATGTTGCATGTCCTAGCCCATTCACAAAAATTATCCACTGAGATCCATTTTATACTAGAACCTGTGTTCATTTTAATTTACATATGGTGTTTTATGAATTAGTAGTTTGAACTGTTTGTTATTTTTAAAGAACTTGTTCTGATATTTATTTTGGATATAATGAACACATATACATAATAAAACATGACGACAAATTATATATATATATATATATATATATTTATCCAAACATAAAATATATCTCTTTTGTTTAAAAGACATATTTTTTTCCGGTAGGGAAGGTAAGAGAAACCCACGCCTGCTCTGTGGCATTTATTTATTGATAGAGATAGATAATGATAGATAGATAGATAGATAGATAGATAGATAGATAGATAGATAGATGATAGATAGATAGATGATAGATAGATAGATAGATAAGATAGATAGATAGATTAGATGATAGATAGATAAGATAGATAGAAAGGAAGATAGATAGATAGATAGAAAGAAAGGAAGATAGGTAGGTAGGTAGATAGATAGATAGATAGGAGAAGGAGAAGGAGAAGGAGAAGGAGAAGGAGAAGGAGAAGGAGAAGGAGAAGGAGAAGAAATATGCTAATGATATATGCAGTGAAATTCCTGTCCTATCCTACTTTCAGCCTTTAGGTTCAAGCATGCTGTCATTCCCCCCCCCCACTCCACAACATCCAGATAGAGAATAAATATATCCTGCAATGTACAACCAACCATGAATAAACTGATAAGAAAAATTCCTGGCTGCAAAAGGTTACTGTTATGCCATCACTATACAGTACCTTCAGATATGTATTAAAAACATAGGACCGCTAGCAGTTCCATTCCCCCCTCTCTCTCTTTGTTGAGTGGAGCCGAGGGGATTCTTTTATTATTATTATTATTATTATTATTGAGGAGATGCTGTAGTAGTAAAAATGAAGACTTGTCTGCTCTCCATTATTTGGCTGAAAGAACACTGATTAGTTCATGCTGTTCCTTGCTTATTCCCAGCATTTGTAGGTTTGCAGCAGTGAGGATGATAACACTACCAGCTTCGGAACTCTTTGGATGACTTGGGGAGAGAGAACAGTGCCCAAAGTGGAAATGTTCTTTCTGTGCAGGAAGTGGCATTTATTTTCCTTTTCTTTTTTCATTCACCTTTCATTTGCTTTTCTTCTACTTTTCTCCCTCCAGTTACCCACCACCTTTAAATGAATAAATATATCTTATGCTAGCTTGGAGAACTGCTGAGTTATTGTAAACAGCTCTTGTGAATCTAACAAACAAGGTTAATTGCATTATTGGCAAAGTTGGGTGATTTCCCCCTCCCTCTGTTTTTTTCAACTGAGATAACTTAGGCATTAAGGAATAAGATTTCTTTCCAATAGTTGGTTTTTTTAGCAGCTACCCTGTTTCCCCCAAAATAAGACATCCCCTGATAATAAGCCCAATCGGGCTTTTGAGTGCATGGCAATAAGGCCAAGCACTTATTTCAGGTTTCAAAAAATATATGTAAGACAGGGTCTCATTTTCGGGAAAACACGGTATCTATTTTGCTAATTCAGCCTTTATAGCTTAGCTTAGCTTCATTTTGATGTTGGCAAGTACCAAACACTGTCATATTCCTAGATTTCAAACTCACTGATGTTTCCATAGGAATCTCAGGTTTGGAATCAAAGGTTTCTAGATATAAGCAGATCATGACAATACCCAGGATGAATTAAATAGTGTTTAACTCATTAAATAGCTTTTTTGTGGTGATGTTTGGAATCCTGAAGTTTCTTAGAAACTGAGGATAGGTCCTTTAGCAATAGCAATAGCACTTATATACTGCTTTACAGTGCTTTTACAGCCCTGTATAAGCGGTTTACAGAGTCAGCATATTGCCCGCAACATTTTTGAACTGATTTGAACTGCTAAATTGCAGGCAGCTAGCAATCAGCAGATGTTGCCTGCAGTACTGCACTCTAACCACTGCACCACCGTGGTTCAAAACTTTAATGAAAATTTGGATAAGATAAGCAAGTAAATTGTTCCAAACAGACATTGTTCTACTTTCTCTTAACTTGCAAGTAGTATCTCATTAAATATCAAGGGATTTCATAAGAATTAAAAAAAAATAGTGATGCTGCTGTCACCACTACAGTATAGCTTTGCTTTTACAAAATTATTGGAGTATTATCACTTTTCACCAGAGATATTTCAAGAAATAATCCAACCAATTTCTTTGCCCTTAAATTTGGTGTAGAACTTTGATGCGCTATTTGTGTCCAGACCAGTGGTGAAATCTAAAATTTTTCCCTTGCCCGTCTTTGTCGCCTCCGTGTGCTGCGTATGGAATGAGCTGCCACCACTCTCGCCACCCTCCCTCCCTGCCTGGCTGCAGACGTCCATGTGCCCGAAGCAACCTCCCGAAGCAACCCCGCCACCGTTTGCTTTTGTTTCGCGGTGGGAGAAGGAAGAAAGTGAACGGCGGCGGCGCGGCAGTGCTCCGGGAGGGCAGGTGGACCGTGGATGTCCCGGGGCTGCTGCACATTTGCACGTGCATGTGCGGCGCCGCCTCCATTCACTTTCTTCCTTCTCCCACTGCGAAACGAAAGCGAACGATGGCGGGGTTGCTTCAGGAGGTTGCTTCGGGCAGGTGGACGTCTGCAGCCAGGCGGGGAGGGAGGGGGGCGAGAGTGGTGGTGGTGGCCCCTTCCATGCACAGCGCATAGAGGCAGTGAAGGCGCACAAGGCGGCCCCAGCGCGCCTATTGCTGGGGAGGTGCTGCGATCGCTCGGCCAGGGCAGCATCGACGGGGGCTGCATCAGCCTCTCTGCCTGCACCATGTTCCGCTCTGGCTGGCCACGTGAGTACAAGTGCAGCGACCTGGTGAAGATGAAGGGCTACCCGCACTGGCCCACCTGGGTAAGCGCCTCTGCCCAGGCCAAAGGGAAAGCTCCGCGGTGGTGCTGCCGGGCCTGGCCCTCTCCTCGTGGGGGGGCTGCTACCCCGCCGGCAGCTTCCATCCCTCTCGCTCCGCTTCTTTGCCAGCGGGAAGCACCGCTGCAGCTCCTTCCCCCGGAGCGCCGGATTCTGCAGGCCAAGTTCCCAGAGTGGCACCGGTGGTCAAAGAGAGCAGTCAGGTGGCCGGGCGGGAAGCCAGTGGGCTGCTTCGGAGCCCCAAGTCCCACGGAGCCGGCATGGGTGGCACGTGGGCCCGGGTGGAAGGCAGCCTTTTCTGCAACATCCCCCTCACCTCTTTGGATTGCCCCCCAGGGGGCTCTGCCTTTGCAGAAACGGGATGGGGCGGGTGAGCGGTGACCGGGGGACCAGTTTGGGGGCATGGCCAGCCAGTGGTCGCTATCGGTTCTGCGACCCAGGCCACATGTCGGCTACCAGTTCTCCCGTACCGGTCCGAACCAGTAGCATTTCACCCCTGGTCCAGACTTCAACTCTTTTAGTTGCCAAGAATTATATAACATTCTTGGATTGAATAAAATTTATAAATGAACTTGATGCTTTATCTGTAAATTGGACCAAATAAATTCAGCATTAGAATGTACCCGTAGCTTTTTATGCATTGTCTCTAATTATTTTTGGAGCAGGAGGGTCTATATTATACACTGCATGTTGAAGTACACCAAAATGAAGCTGATATGGTTTTTTAACCCAGTCTTCTAATTCTGCAAACTTAATTGAAGATTGTAGTGCTATTTTTATAACTTGATTGATGAGTGAGTGAAAAAAGTGGAGGTGGATAATTCTTGGCCTTCAGGACACATTTGGAATACTTTGGTATTTCCCTGCTTCTTTTGGAGACAGTTCTGTTGAAAATCAACAACAAAATCAAATATCATCAGCATTTTTTTTTCAGATGTACTCATTAACTGTTTTCTGGAGTTCCCCTAAAAGTTCTAGAATCATAGGGGTGATAGTGTTTATGGATCACGTCAACAGTGGTATAAATTAGTAGCTGAGGTTCCCCATGTATGGCTTTAGAAACAGCTAAAACATCAAAGGAATAAAACTCATCCATTCAAAGCTCTTATCATTTGGAGGAGAACCAGCAAACTATTTCTGTCCTAATTTTAATGGTTTGGCAGAATTATAACAGTGATGGAAATCAATTATCTATAAGCCTAGATTGGCATGTGGAAGACTATAACTTGGAATAGAAAAGCAGGATTTAATGAATGAAATGATATTTAATGTGTTGTAAAATGTGAAAAAAAGACAGCTTGCAATTTATACTTCTGATTGAAGATAATCTGATTTTTTTGTAATACATATGAAAAAGGAATACAGCTGTAGGTTAAAATCTGAATAAAAATGTTCAATATGTCAGAAAGTATGATGTCAACTACATTTCTACGGTATGTATAAAACTAGGAATCAATAGATTGGTGATATTTGCATTCTTATTTTTCAGTACAAAGTAACAACGGAAGAAACAGAAATAAAAGTGTGAGACAGTTTGATGCATATATAGCCTTCTAGCAAAACTGAAGGAATTCCCTTCATATTCCTGTCACTGATTATTGTGCTTTTGAACTGCATAGCCTGGTGGGCACTACATTTGGTAGATCTACAAAAACCATACCCAAATATTTAAAGATTAAATATTTAAAGCACTACATTAGTGTCTATTGACTAGTTTTGGGATAGGATGCTCCAAATTATTTATTTTGGCCACAAGAGGGTTGCTGTACAATTTGAACAGCTTACCTGTCTTTTTTTTTTTTTTTTAAGATGGAATTTCAAGTATCACGCTGCATACTTCATTCCTTTATTTCGGAGTACTCATTATGTTTATACATTAGCAGAAGTAGCGATTTGTTTATTTAGTATTTGTGAGTTTACCTCACAGCTTTTTTTTTTTTTATGAAAATGAGACCAAACCCAGCCCTAGAGTCAATGATTTCTTTCAAAAATTATTTATTTATTTGTCAAATTTACAGTATATGCCTACCCATCTCACAGAAAGTTTTTTTTTTCTGGGTGGCATACAATAATCTAGTGGGGGGGGAAAGTATAAATAAACAAAACAATCATTAGCTAAATCATATGGTAATTATTAAAAGGCCATTAAAAACTGTAATTGGGAAAGTAAAACAGGAAAAGAGAATAATAGACAGAGAGATGTTAATAATAAGAAAGCCACCTCAGGAGTTCATCCATCCCTGGGGTCCCCAGGCTTGCTGGCATAATTAGGTCTTGAGGGACCTTTGAAAGCTCAGGAGTGATGAGGCCAATCTTATCTCTGGGGAGGATTGTACAACATGACTGTGACAGCAGAAATGGTCTTCTGCTTAGGGCCGACCAAATGTAGCTCTCTAGATAATGGACCCTGTAGCAATGTTACACGTATAACATACTGTATCCATTTGCTAGATCTGATGGGATGAGTGGATGAAATTGGGAAGAGACAGTCCCTCAAATAACCAGGTCCCATGCCATTTAGGGCTTTAAAGATCAACAACAATACCTTGAATTGAACCCAGAACCAAACGGAGGGCCAATGCAACTCGCAGAGTAGAGAGCAAAATGGACCATTTAAGAGTACACATAATTTCCCCTTATTTCACATTCTGTATCAGTTGAAATTTCCATGTAGTGTTCAAGGGCACCCCCATGTAGAAAATGATGCAGTAATCTAATTAGGAGGTAACCAGAGCATGAGTGCCTTTAAGTAGGGCTCTTAATCCAGAAACAGGAACAATTGGTGCAGAATACAAAGTTGTGCAAATAGTATCCTAGCCACAACTGCCACTGCTCCTTGAGTAGGAGTTGTGAGTCAAGGAGGATACCATATTGTGCACAGGATCTGTTTTGAGGTTGTGCATCTCTGTCCAGTACCAAAGATGGTATAGTCCTAGAAACACAGGGTCCTAAAACCCAAAGCAACTCCATCTTGCTAGGGTTCATTTGAAGCTTATTGTTCCCCATCCAGCTCCTCACAGTGTCCAGATTGGAATAAGAAACCCACAGAATCACTTAGCTTGCTAGGGGCAATGATGCATTATTTTAATACATTTACACTAAGTGCAGTTTATTATTCAGAACTTGGCTCAGATGAATCTTTTTTGGTCAGGTGTTGAATTATAATGGCATGATGAAAAATAGATGCTCTAAAATCAGCCTAATCATCTATCAAAATATGCTCAGGATTGATGCAATTGGACAGCTTTTTATGTACATGCTTGGTATAAAATTACTTATTATGCTTAAGAAGCTGAGAGTTGGCAGGCAAATCTTGGTTGCTATTTTTGTTTGTGGATAGGCATTATAACAGTTAAACCCTAGTCCTCTGGTATTTGAGCGATCAATGTAAGTAAATAGGGATGTAATGAGAATTTAAAGGACAAAAGGCAGTTCAGGAATTAGTAAATAGAAACTAGATTGTTTAGCAATAATATAAAGGTATCATAATGGGACAAACCATTAACTCTAAGCCTTCTGAAGTAATCTTGCATCAAGATTGGGGGATCTCTAAAACCTCCCCCGTGTCAAAGTCTAGGTGCTCAAAAGGGGATCTTGTGCAAGAATAGGATCTCCAAAATGTCTCTGCACATCAACATTCAGACTTCACCTCATCCGAAGGATCCAGATGAAATTTCTCTTACTATCATTACTCTTTTTAAAAAAAGAGCCATGATGGCCCAGTGATTAAAGTGTAGCATTGCAGGCAAACTCTGTCCACAGCCTGGAGTTTGATCCTGAGTGGGTCAAGGTTGACTCAGCCTTCCATCCTTCCGAGGTCAGTAAAATGACGACCCATATTGGTGGGGACAATATGCTGACTCTGTAAACCACTTAGAGAGGGCTGTAAAGCACTATGAAGTGGTATATAAGTCTAAAGTGCTATTGCTATTGCTACTTTTCCCATCTCTGCTCATGGAGCTATTGAAGAACCCAAGTCAATAAGGGCAAATCATCAAGATAGAAGAATCATCTCTCTCTCCCAACACACACAAAGTCTATTCATTCATCCAACTCAAGACTGTGAATGAAGATGACCAGATAAAATCTTTCCAATTGGCCTTCTTTTTATAGTCATTTTGGTTAGCTTACAAAAAGAATAATTTAATGTATATAATTAGATTACATTAGATCTCCTGAACATATCTTATAAGAATGTGTGAAATGCTAGCTGATGAGAAATTGCTTTGTGATATCTCAGAAATGTTAAAATGTTAAGATTAGTCAAGAAATATGCTGCCTCCTTTGTAAGTGTTGAAATATGACTTACCATACGATCTTTCTTTCACCAGTGTTGTTTTGAAAAAAAAATACTTTTGGAACATTTTTCTGTTACTGCTTCTGCCAATTAGTCATCTTCTTTACATGTAGAAACTAAGACTAAGCAAAAGTTTTTCAAACTTGTTAAAACACTTAGTTTTTTTTTAACTGTCGAAAGATGAATGGTATTTGCCAAGTCAAACTAAAAATCCTTTGTGCATCACAGAATTTAAAGAAAGTGAGGTTGGGCCAAAGCCATCTAAGTCAAATGGAAAACAGAATAAATGAGATTTTGATCTAAAGTCTCGTTAGAATTTTTATACTTCTAAAAATTAATAACTAGGAAATTATGTTAGGTCACTCTTTTTTAATGGGATTAGGAATACCAAAAAGAAAACAATGCCCATAGTTTGCATAAGATTAAAGAATGTACTCATTCAGTTTTGAAATAATTCAGAGGTAGGTCTAATGGAATATAGTTATGACACCATGACATTGTTAAACAGATAACAGAAAAGAATAGGAAAGGACCTTGGAAATCTAGTCCAACTCCCTGCAGATCATTTTAGATGAATGCTGTCCATTCTCTTCTTAAAAGTATCGAATGTTGGATCACCCACAAATGTTGAAGGCAAGCTGTTCCAATGGTTAATTGTTCTTACGGTCAGGAAATTTCTCCTTAGTTCTAGGTTGCTTCTCTTTTTGTGCGGTTTCCATCCATTGTTTCTTGTTATTCCATTTCAGGTCTCAGAGGCTCCCCCATAAGAAAAAAAGGGGAGGGGAAAGTATGGCACTTGGTTGCAGAAGTTATCTAAGATTACCCAAGTCAATAGAAAACCAAGATAATTAAATTTTGATTAATGTTCATGTTCTTATTTTGACTCCGAGAGCCTGGATTGATTATATTCTATTTTAAGGAGGTGGTGCACACTAAGAAAGTTTTCAAATCAACTTTGATTTAATGCTGTTGATATCAAGTAAAGACAGGAAGCCAAGTGGTTTCAGCTTTGAAGGATAATGTACAATCAGAAGGAATACATTAAGAGTGCAGTAAAGGAAGAACAGGAGATTGTTGAATTGTCTTGGGTCTGTAGACTCTGCCAACTTGCAAATTGGAACAGACCTGAGACCACTAAACTTATCATGGTAAAGCATATGTGTAGAATCTTATATAATCCAAACATATCCTGAAATCATCTTATTTTTTGTTTTTGTGCAGAGCCAAGAAAAGCACAAATTTATCCTCCAAATTCAAAAATAAATCCATTCTATGAGTTGTGGATTGACTCTACTCTCAGTTGCCCTCTTTTTATTTACGCTGCTTTGTCATTTTTTTCCTGTATACTGTATATATTTGTGGGTGTGGGTGTATCTATATCTATATCTACTGTATGTCTATGTCTATGTCTATGTCTATGTCTATGTCTATGTCTATGTCTATGTCTATGTCTATGTCTGTCTGTCTGTCTGTCTATCCATCCATCCATCCATCCATCCATCCATCTATACATACATACATACATACATACATACATACATACATACATACATACATACATAAACTTTACAAAGGAAAATTCAACCGCAAAACCAAGAAAAAAAATTACAGTTCAAAATTGCATATTTTAATAAAACTACATAAAATCAAACAGTATGTATAAATTTATTTTTGTCTGTATGTATGTATGTACACACACACACACACACACACACACACACACACACACACAATGTCAGTGGTGCACAATGAATTACCAGTAAATGCAACACAGAAATGATTTTTTTTCCTGCCCATGAGTTTAAAATGTAAAGAATTATATTTAAAAGTATTGTTACATAGCTATAAAATGTAATTTACACACATCTGTAAGTTTTTGCCTTAATATAAGTTGCTCCATAATTCTTTTAATCCTTAGTCCTCGTAGCAATGCTGTTTAGAAATGATGTAAGTCCTAGTAGGGCATCTATAGAGGATGCTGCATTGAGCAAAATAGCCAAATTTCCTTACTAAGAATTTCACATCTAGTTGATGAAATTACAGTGACTAGTTTAGATAGATTTTTATTTGTCCATTTTTTTAAATGAACCAATTGGTAGGAGATAGGACAATCAATCAATCTTGGTTAATGTAAGAGATAGCATACTTCAGTTACCAAAGTTTGAAGTCAAGGAATGAAATATGATCCTAGCAAACCCTAATAACTATTTGGGTGAGGACTATTTTGAAATATGCAGTACCAGGGTGAGAAGTTGTTGTATCATCTTTTTTCCCTTATGATCTTAAATTTCTGATAGCTAGAAGGAAAACCTGCTTGAACACAACATCAGAGAGAATACTAAGTAAACAGTAACATTTTTAGCTGCTCTTGTTTCTAGAAAAAGCATTATATTTTAAACAATTTTGCAGCTGAACACATTTCATTCAGGAATTGAACAAGCAAGCACATGTATATCATAGAATTTAAACAGGTTTAGAATTTATTTTCTAAATAAGTTTTATTTCATGTTTTCATGGGGGAAAATCTATGAACAAATTGGTCTAAAGAACCTCCACATCTATAGCAATGAATTACCCAAGTAATTAGAAGAGAGCAGATTTGCATAATTTCTCCTGTTGAGTTCAAACAGCTTGAATGTATCTTTAATTGTGGGAATGATTCAGAGAATTAAGAAATAATGTACCAAGCAAGCAGCTTTAATATTCAGCAGCAAGCTATGTGAAGAAGCCTATTTTTTCTCTCATCATCAGTATCTTCATTTCACACACAAACACACATGTGCACATGCACAAGCATATACATATACACATACGCCGAGTTTCCAATTCACAATGACTATGTCTATGTATCACAATAAACTAAAACTAAATGTAATTTCTTTAATTGCCCATGAAGTCTAAACAGAGTCAAAATGGCAGAAATGAGTTTCAAACCAGAGAAGTGGCTGTTTTTGCTATCAAAATTGCATTTCTTTATCCCACAGGCCCTCGCAGTAAATACTGAAGAAGAAAATAAAAAATAAAATAATTAATAAAATAAAATAAAATAATTAATAAAATAAAATAATAAAATAATAATAAAATAAAATAATAAAATAAAATAAAATAAAATAAAATAAAATTATTAATACTATTATAATTCCATGTTTACCTATTTTAAAGATGTGGATGTACATCCTGC
>QLTV01001721.1:291288-306473 GCA_003457575.1 Thermophis baileyi
ATCTAGACAATTTTGCAAAGTTTTATAAGCATCATAAATAAAATAAAATAAAATAAAAAATTAAAATAAAATAAAATTAAAATAAAATAAAATAAAATAAAATAAAATAATAAAATAAAATAAAATAAAATAAAATAAAATAAAATAATAAAATAATAAAATAAAATAAAATAATAAAATAAAATAATAAAATAAAATAAAATAAAATAAATAAATGGGAAATTTTCAGAGTTTAGTAGAATGTGCACCGATGCCCTTTGTCATTTGGTTCATGTGAAATGGTTCCCAGTTCTTCTCAACACTCACAATCTGGTTTTATCTGCATTAACTTTGATCTTCTTCACTTCCTCACAATCGTCTTTTAGTTATGTCTCTTTTATTCACCATGATAAACAGAAAATATTGTGAACCTACTGTTCTTAAGTAGAATGATAACTCAGTGCTGTTAATTTAAAAACTGATCAGAGCTATCATTGTCATCACACAGAACTGAAGCTCTGCTATCCTGTATCTCAAGCATTCACTGGAATACTTTGACAAAATAAATAAAATTATATATCAAGCATAGTTTCCAATGTTTGCTGAAAAACTTTGGAACCAGATTTTATTAACATGTCCCCCCCCCACACACACAATGTAGCAGGAAATATGGTGCCCTGTTAAAAATTATATATACATCCTTTGGTAGAGAAAAAATGGTGCATAAAACAGAGGATATGCTAAACAGCGAAGAATTTTTGGGATATCTTTTTATTTCAGACACAAAAATAAATCAGAAATTGTATCAATTAATATATTGTTTTTAGTAGGGCTAGGCAAGATATGCACTCAACAAATATATTTGAAACAAGAGCAAAACTTATTTCCAATCCATTCCCATCAGCAAAATCTGGAATGGGTCATTCCATCTGTTAACTGAAAAAAAAAATTAAGTTTCTGTGGGGATAAGTTCTAGATACTACCACTGTCCTTAGTGGTTACCATTATTGTTAACTATCTATTAACATCTTATCACATGGAGGATTATGCTAGAGCTGTTTGCACTCTATGCAGACTTGCACAGCATTGGGACAAAACTTGAAGAACCTTGATTGTCCAGTCTGGGGTCAAAAGCTTTGGTGCTGGACCTCAAACCAGGGGATCACCCGGTGATCACCCAGGAGCTGTGCAGGAAGGAAGAGAACCTTGTAAGATGGTGGTTACAATTCCCAACCCCTGAAACACCCTGACCAAGAGAATGTCATGGTTTAAGTTTAAGTTTAAGTTTATTTGTACTTCTATGCCGCCCAACTCCCAAGGGACTCTGGGCGGCTTACAACAATATAAAAAAAACTTGATAAAATATAAAAAACTATTAAAAAGAGACATAATAAAAACATTTAAAAACAATTAAAAACTCATACACACCATTTCATGGCCGAATCTCACCAAATTGCAGAAACGAGATCAACGGCCCCAAGCCTGCCGGAACAGACAGGTATTCACCGCTTTCCGGAAGCCCAGCCTGTTTAGCTGACGGGACCCAGAGGAGACCAACTCTGTGGGATTTTACCGGTCACTGGGAGCTATGCGGTAGAAGGCGGTCTCGAAGATAGCCTGGCCCTGAGCCATGTAGGGCTTTAAAGGTAATAACGAACACCTTGAATTGTGCCCGGAGACCAATAGGGAGCCAGTGCAGCTCGTGGAGAATTGGTGTAATATGGGTGTACCTAGGTGCACCCATGACAGCTCGCGCAGCCGCATTCTGGAACAACTGTAGTCTCCGAACACTCTTCGAGGGTAGCCCCATGTAGAGTGCGTTGCAATAATCTAACCGTGAGGTGACAAGGGCATGAGTGACTGTGAGGAGAGCCTCTTGATCCAAGTAGGGTCGCAATTGGTGCACCAGGCAAACCTGTGCAAAGGTCCCCCTAGCTACAGCTGCCAAGTGTTGCTCTAATTTTAGCTGTGAGTCTAGGAGGACACCCAAATTGCAACCGTTCTGAGGGGGACAATTCCCCCCCCCAGAACCAAGGATGGACAGTCAACATAGTCTTTGAGAGGCAATACCCACATGGTCAATGGTACAAAAAGCCACTGAGAGATGAATGTGGTGCTTCTGCAGAGTGATAAGATGCTATAGGACAAGGAACAGGGGTGGGCTGCTGGGGGTTCACAGGGGTTTGGGAGAACCTCTAGCTAAGATTCTGTGCAGTTCAGAGAACCCCCAAATCCCACTCCTGGCTGGCCCTGCCCACCCCACCCCACCCCTCCCAGGAGTCCCCACGTGGCCCGTTTTGGATGCAGGTAAGTGCAGGGTGTGCACGGAGGCTCGGGAAGGGCGAAAAATGGGCCTACCGGAAGTTCGGGAAGGCCAGAAAGAGGCCTGTTTCTGGCCTCCAGGAGGTCTCCGGAGCCTGGGGAGGCCGTTTTTGCCCTCCCGGAGGCTCAAGGAAAGCCTAGGGGTGTGGCCGACTAGGCCACACCCACCATGGCCATGCCCACCCAGCAACCGGGCAGAGAAACCCTTGCTAAAATTTTTGAAGCCTACCCCTGACAAGGAAGTAAAGAATTGTAGCAACAAGATGGGGAGGATATGAAAACAAAACAAAGCAAATCTTTTCCTTAGATGTAGTTTCATTAGTTCTTGCTTATCATTAACTATCCAAAGTAGGTTTTATTCTCCATAATTTGTGTGTGAGTGTATTTGAATCTGTTGCCAGATATTCAATTTCTAAATGCATTTGCCAAGACAAACAAATCTGTATTTCTTAATAGAGTGGGAGCTGAAAGCTTCTTACAACGAGATTGTTGTTAACTGGTTTAAGAAAAGAAGGAATTTTGACAGATTTCGGATTCATTAAAGCCTGGCAGAAATCATGGGTGGCATCATAACTGCATTATTTTTAAAAAGACGTGTGTTATTTTTAGTTTTCCAAAGAATTAAACCTTGTTTATATTTGTCTTCTTTAAACCTTCTTGATTTCTGCATAGTTTTCTGGTTCGGGCATGCATTAATATCAGTTGATTCTTCAACACAGATAGTCCTCAATTTAAGACCACAATTGAGCCGAAAATTCATGTTGCTAAGTAAGAAATTTGTTAATTTAGTTTTGCCCGTTTACGATTTTTCCTGCCACCTTTGTTAAGTGAATCACTGCAGTTGTTAAATTGGTAACACGGTAATTAAGTGAATCAGGTTTCCCCATTGACTTTGCTTGTCAGAAGGTCGCAAAAGGTGATCGCATGACCCCTAGGCCGTCGCATGACCCCTCGTCATAAATGTGAGTCAGTCGTCAAGCGTTCGAATGTAAATCGTGTCACCATAGGGATGCTACAATGGTCGTAAGTGTGAAAAATGGTCATAAGTCACTTTTTTCAGTGCTGTTGTAACTTCAAATGGTCACTAAGTGAACTGTTGTAAGTTGAGGACTACCTGTACTTGATAACTTCAAGGTGAACTTCTGCATTGAACAACTTCAACTGAAAAATATTTCCACCAGAAACAACTGTATTCAACTAGAGATAGAAGACATAAGATGCTTTTTGCCTTTTGCAATGTGATGATTGACTGATTTAAAATGACATCTAAGTCAAAACATGATGAATGTGTAGGTATGAAACATCTGGTCACCTCATGTCTTTAATAAGAACTAAATTTCCAGTCAAAGATAACCCACCACAACTGACATCTTCTGCCAATTTCCATGGTACTTTGTTATATTTCCTTTTAGTGCTTCCCTCCCAGCAGAGATAAAATAGGCATTTTCAAGCCTGCATTTTAATACCATGGAATGATTTTGAATTGAAGGATCTTGGTAAGCATATCTGTCAGTAACTATGACACATCTTTCCCAAGTTCCCTTTCTTCATTCCATCATTCCACAACAAATTCCAAATTTTATACCTTATTGCTTTTTAAATGAAAACATCAAAATGCTTAAACAAATAAAACTGCAAAGTAATTCATAAAAAGAGATTGCCACATACTGTTTCTTATGAGCCATTATAGAGGCCAGAGATGCAGTAATACAGACAGAGTAGCACACCATTTGATCTACTAAGCATGGATATAAAATAATTCTTGCCTGCTGTGAAGAATGACAACCAATGTGTTTTCCTAAATCTAGGATAGTAGCAAAAAAAAAAAAAAAAAGGATGTTGATGGAACAAGAATTGGCCATTTTTGAAGACATTGTCATATAATCTGAAATCTCATATGATAATACTAAAGCCTCCCAAGATTTTACACAAAATTTCACAATAATTATGGAAAAACCCCCACTATTGTGAGTTTTTGTGCAAAATCACCAACCATTTAGATTCAATATAGGTAGACCTCAACTTACGACCATAATGGAGTCTGTCATTTCAATTGTATGGTGGTGGAGTCCCCTGGAATTGTTTTCTGACCAGACTGAGCTGGCTTTTCATCTGGCCTATGCGGTTTGTAATTCTTGCTAGACTGTTTGGCAGCATGGAATAGGATTGTGTGCGGCACCTTATGCCCACACCAGGGTTGGGTTCCTCTCGGTTTGGACCGGTTCTCCTGAATTGGTAGCGGCCCGCTGGTGATGTCACGATGACATCACGGAACCGGATCAGTCGGTGCCGGTCTGTGGGGGCCGCCATCTTTTTTAAAAAAAAATTAAAAAAAATTTCCTTCTGAGCATGCACAGAAGCCGACTTCCGGCACTGTGCATGCAGTCGCCATCTTTTTTTCGGCTTGTTTTTTTATTATTATTATTTTGGATTTTTTGTTACTGTGCATGCGCGCGCGCAAAGCACGTGCACGCGCCCACGAGGCATGCCCACACGGCGCGGGAGGGAGCGAACCAGCAGCGAGGTAAGTTGGAACCCCCCCCTGGCCCACACCCTCACCAGGATCATGGTTTGGAGAATGGTCTGTTGGTGACTGAAACTGGGGGCAACAGCTGGATTTTGGAACTGCTGGGTACATGGGACAGCTGTTTCACACAGGAAGTGTTCCATGTATTTTGCAACAATTGGCAGTGTGATGGTGGCAAGGAGGACTGTTCTGACCCAGCCTTAGAAGAACCAAGAAACAGAACCCCTTGTCCCGAAAAAACCCTCTTTATTTACTACTGCGAATTCATGGCATTCACACACAGAAAAGTCCAGGCAATAATCCTTCCAAGGGTTAACTGAAGTACCGACCTTATCAGTTCTTGGATAATTGCCAGGCCGGGAGCTTCCAGCCACAAAGCTGTAAATCAAACTCTCTCAATCAGTCTCTGAGACACGAATCACAATGAATAAATCTGAATGGTTGTTTCCCACGACGCCACTCCCTTTAGCTTCTATTTATTCCCCAGCCAGGGAGGGTCCATTCAGCATCCACGTGTGCCTTTCTTTCTGAGTCAGTTCCTGGTTCTCCCCTCCTGACAGCTCTGCGCATACTTGCATCTGTAACAGGCCCCAGCTGTTCTTTTTCCCCACTTATCTCCAACTCCGAAGGCAGCTGGGAAATGTCAGATGGCCCTGGCTCTATCTCTGCTTCCAATGCAGAGCATTCATCAGAGCTTTCCCCAGACTCCAGGACTGGCCTAAGTTCCTCCCCAACCTCCTCATCGTCCGAGTCTGCCACCAGCTCCACTGGCAGCTGGCGGGCCACAACAAGGACAATAATGTTGAAGCATGGATGAGAGGTGTCTTTTTCCTTGTTGTCACATGGAGATGAGGGATTTTGCTGTGGGAAGGGCAGAACTGGACCAGTATGGCTGTAGCTGTCAGGCCCCTGTAGCAGGGGTGAAATCCAGCAGGTTCTGACAGGTTCTGGAGAACCGGTAGCGGAAATTTTGAGTAGTTCGGAGAACCAGCAAATACCACCTCTGGCTGGCCCCAGAGTGGGGTGGGAATGGAGATTTTGCAATATCCTTCCCCCAGGAGTGGGGAGGGAATGGGGATTTTGAAGTATTCTTCCCCTGCCATGCCCACCAAGCCACACCCACCAAGCCACACCACACCCACCAAGCCATGCCCACAGAACCAATAGTAAAAAAAATTGGATTTCACTACTGCCCTGTAGCTGCAGTTTCTTCTGACACATGGTTGGGTAGCCATTTTGCCTTCCCTCTGGCTGAGATCTAGAAGGTGTTGGTAATAGCTAGCCACATGAACTATTTAATTAGTAACAAAATAACATAACTGGAAGGGACCTTGGAAGTCTTCTAGTCCAATCCATGCTCAAAAGAAGACCCTATACTATGTCCGACAAATGGATGAGGATCTGCATGGCAGTCAATGGTCTCTGATTTGACCCAAGCTTATGAAACATGGTAAACTGCCCAAATATTGAGACATACTGCAATTCAGTTAATATAAAAGGAAACCAGCCTATGATAATTTGTCTCAATAAGATCTCATGAACTTATCAGTTCAAATGCCATTTCAGAAAGCAGAAGAGTAGAAAGTTTATTTATTGTTACACTAAAGTTTAACAATATCACAAGAGTTATATATTTCTACTTTGGCAGAGCTACTGTAGATATCAGGGTTTATAGAAATATATAATATTGAACAATTGCAATGGAATTTTGGACTTACTACATTAGAAAATTGTTAATTTATATAATAGGTCAAATTAAACATTTTCAATATATTGTATATAACAGAACATAAAAGTTGATGAAGGATTCAACTTTCCATCAATTCTCTTATTTTATCTTTGAAACCTAAATACTACAATATTTCATAAATTGGAACTGTCAATCTAAAATACATAACTAGTATGTTCCCCTCTCCCTTTGTCTTCTTCTATGTAATTGACAGTTGATAGCCAATTACAAAAATTGGATAGACCTTCACTTTTTTGCTGTTCCCAGAAGACAGAAAATGATTGGTGAGTTTCTGCCATCCTTGCTAGAGGAAAAAAAATCTCCCATGTAGTCTTGACAATTGCTCTTTCCTTTACTTTATGAAAATGTTGGTACATATTCACCATAGAAGGGTTAATACCCTCCGCTAATATTGGAGTTGACTTTTTGGGCTAAGGTTTCCTATCTGGTATCCTATCAATTAAATGTAATAGTCCATCAGCTGCTTACAGATGTCAGAATAATTTAAATCTCATTTACTAGAGAAGTAATTTCTAAGATATACAAAAGAAGAAATTGAAATCTTCAATGCATGTGACCTAATTGTCCTCTGGAATCCTTTAACATAAAAGAATTTCAGGTACTGAATCATTTCTAGCATGTGACCTAGACCTCTCATTATGAACAGTTTAAGTGGAAGATAGAATTACGATCAGTGAAAGACCTGAAATTTTGGTCTATGGAAACCATCACTGCATCTTAAATGATTACACTTGGAATATTGCATCCAGTTTTGGTTGTCATGATATAAAAAAGATGTTGATACTCTAGAAAGGGTGCAGAGAAGAGCAACAAATATGATTAGGGGATTGGAGGCTGAAACATATGAAGAATGGTGCAGGAATTGGGAATGTCTAGTTTAATTAAAAGAAGGCTTCAGGGTGACATGATAGCAGTATTGCAATATTTGAGGGGCTGCCACAAAGAGCAAGGGGTCAACCTATTGTCCAAAGTACCAAGAAGGCAGGATAAGAAGCAATGGATGAAAACTAATCAAAGAAAGAAGCAACCTACTGTAGAACTAAGGAGAAATTTCCTGACAACAATTAATCAGTGGAACAACTTGCCTCCAAATGTTGTGCATGCTCCAACACTGGAAGTTTTTAAGAGATTAGACAACATTTGTCTGAAATGATATAGGGTTTCCTGCTTGCAGGGGGTTGGATTAGAAGACCTCCAAGGTCCCTTCCAACTCTGTTATCTTAGTAGGTGCTCCAAACTTCTATTGCTTATGCACAGGGGTGGGTTCTAACTTACCTCGCTGCCAGTTCACTTCCTCCCACGCCATGTGGCCGTGCCTCATGGGTGCCCACACGCCTCGTGGGCGCGCTCGCACTTCATGCGTGCGCATGCGCAGTGCAAAATTTTTAAAAAAATTAAAAAAGAAATTAAAAAAGCCAAAAACAAGATGGCAACACATGTGCAGTGCCGGAAACTCGGCTTCTGCGCATGCGCAGAAGAAAAAAAATTCAAAAAAAAAATTCAAAAAAAATATGGCGGTGCCCACGGACTGGCACCGACCGAACTGGATCCATGACATCATCATGATGTCACCAGCGGGTCGCTACCAGTTTGGGCGAACCGGTCTGAACCAGGAGGAACCCACCTCTGCTTATGCAATAGAACTTTGTGGAAAAGCTACACAAATTGATCCATAATGTGTAAAGCAATGGAACACATGTATTTCCTTATGATAAACTGCACTTAAATTTAAAGACATACAGTAGCCATTTCCTTTATTTATTTGTTTTGTCATTGTTTAAAAAATAAATTCTCCTCGATTTTAATTGAGCTAGGAAAATGTCTAAAATTAATTCTATGATTTGTAGCAGCTTTCAGGTTCCTGACTTCATTTGCATGTGTGTTTTAAACCTCAGATGTGTATTGTACTACCAAATCATGTGCACATGCTGAAAACCTTCAAAAGAGCTTCACATTCAAAAAGCAAATTCTTTCCAGAATAAAAACATTATACAAATTTAGAATGTACGATATGAAGGCAACACTAGAGACAGATTGAAGTTTAAAAAAATGTGAGAGGCTCAGGCATCAGGATTGGCACAATGCATAACTGCATAATTTGTGATCCATCAAGCTAAACATCTATAGTGGGGGCTACAAATTTTGCTCTGAGGTCATCCTGCTTGTGATAACATTAGAATTCATTTTGTATAGTATTCAATATTTTGCCACTTTGTTGTTAGGTACGTGTCATGTCTAATGTATAGCACAAAAATACTGCTTTGCATTGGTAATATATGGCCAGCAAAGAGACATTCAAGGCCAATGATATGTAAGAAGCACATTCAAAAATAAGCATAAAGCAACAGATAGAGTAATGACTGATTGCATGAAGTTCATTTCAATTTAGACCATGAAAATACCAAATAAATCTGGTTTGGGCTATTCACTGCTATATAGGTAGCTTTCAACTTATGACGACAATTGGAACTTGAATTCTATTGCTAGTAAGTAATAGCACTTAGACTTATATACCGCTTCACAGTGCTTTACAGCCCTCTCTAAGAGGTTCACAGAGTCAGCATATTGCCCCCAACAATCTGGGTCCTCATTTTACCCACCTCAGAAGGATGGAAGGCTGAGTCAACCTTGAGCTGGTGAGATTTGAACCGCCGAACTGCAGCTAGCAGTCAGCTGAAGTAGCCTGCAGTGCTGTACTCTAACCACTGCGCCACCTCGGCTCCTCATAAATGAATAAATCATAAATATGTGAATAAATAAATGAATCACTCCTCCTAAGTGATTCATGTATTAAATGCAGTTGTTGTGCCTGAATTTATTACTACTTTTGTGATGGTCAAGAGCCGAGGTGGCGCAGTGGTTAGAGTGCAGCACTGCAGGCTACTTCAGCTGACTGCTAGCTGCAGTTCAGCGGTTCAAATCTCACCGGCTCAAGGTTGACTCATCCTTCCATCCTTCCGAGGTGGGTAAAATGAGGACCCAGATTGTTGGGGGCCATATGCTGGCTCTGTGAACCGCTTAGAGAGGGCTGTAAAAGCACTATGAAGCGGTATATAAGTCTAAGTGCTATTGCTATAAAGCAAATCATGCAGTTGTAAAATGAACCTGACTTCCCACATTGACTTTGCTTGTCAGAATCTCCCTGCGAAGATCGCAAATGGGATCATAAGACCTCAGGACGCTGCAACTGTTGAAATTCATACTGGTTTTCAAGTGGCTGAATTTAGATCATGTGATCACAGAGGTGCTGCAATGGATGTAAGTGTGAAGATCTGCTGTAAATCACCTTTTTCAGGACCATTGTATTTGAACAGTTGATAAATGAATGGTTATTTATTTATTTATTTATTTATTTATTTATTTATTTATTTATTTGTCAACAAGTGCAAGGAAACAGGACACATGAAAAAATGGCACAAATAAATGGATATAAAGAAGCAAAACATAGCCCTAAACACATAAAATGAGTACATACAAATGGGTACAGTAGGACAGGGACGGTAGGCACGCTGGTGCGCTTATGCACGCCCCCTGGTTGTTAGTTGAGGGCTAACCTGTAGGCCAGGGGTGTCAAACTTGATTTCATTGAGGGCCGCATCAGGATTGTGTTTGACCTTGGGGTGGCAGGAGGCGTGGAAGAGTGGGCATGGCCAGCTCAACATCACCTGTGTCGGGGGCACCTGTGGTAGCCCGAGTGCTCTGCCAGTGAAAACGGGCTCCCGAGGTCCATTTTTGGCTGTGACGGCTTCCTGCAACCCTCTGTAAGTGATAATGGAGCTCGGGAGGGCCACATGCAAGCTCTGTTTTCAGCTGCGATGGCCTCCTGCAACTCTCTGCCAGCAAAAACGGAGCCCTCCCGAGTTCTGTCTTTGCTGGCAGAGACACCATAGGCCGGTCCTTCGCTGTTTCCAAGGCTGCCCCGCAGGCCAGATCTAAGCACCCCACAGGCTGGATCTGGCCCGCGGGCCTTGAGTTTGACTCCCCTGTTGTAGGTGAAGCTTCTTGGAAATCTATGGAGATTCTCAATCATTCAGGTCATGGTGGTCCCGAAGGTGCTTTTTCAAGAGGCAACTGGACTTTCTGGTTTTTCTTTGAAAACATTTTGCTTCTCATCCAAGGAATTCTTTAGAGCTGGAAAAGCTTCTTGGATGAGAAGCAAAACATCTTCAAAGAAAAACCAAAAAATCCAGTTGCCTCTTGAAAAAGCACCTTTAGGACTTCTTGGGAATCATTTATTTGATTGTGGCAGCAGAAATGGATACTTAAGAACAGTGGTTCTCAACCTGTGGGTCGCGACCCCTTTGGGGGTCGAACGACCATTTCACAGGGGTCGCCGCACACGTTAGCCCACCATCTTGGTGCCACCGTCACTGCAGGGGTGAAATGCTCCTGGTTCGGCCGTGCCTGCGGGTCGCTGGACAGCCGGTAGCTACAGAAGCGGGAGACTTCGCCCACCCACCCGGACGCCGTCATTTGGGTTCTTTTACCCTCTGCGCATGCGCAGAACGCTTTGCGCATATACAGAAGGTAAAAGAACCCAAATGGCAGCGTCCGAGCGAAGTCTCCCGCTTCCATCGCTATCAGCTGTCTGGTGACCCGCAGGCAAGCCCGAACCGGGAGCATTTCACCCATGGTGCCACGCCCCCTTTGTCACCTCATCCTACGCGGGGAGGGGGCAGGGAGGGGGTCGCGGCGGTGGGAGAGGGTCGCAGCAGTGGGGGGTAATGGGGGGGGTCGCGGCATTAGAAAGTTTGAGAACCACTGCTTTAGAAACAGCACCAGTAGTAATAATAAAATATATGGAAAAATAAAATCCTGTTAATATCTGTGATCGGACAGAGATATTTGTTACCAAAAACAATCAAATATATTTAAGGAATCACAGAATGTGACTTTAATTGTGTTTTGAATTAGGTCTTGAAATTTTTGAAGCCCTTTATAGGTGTTAGGGTGGCTCAGTGGTTAACACATGCTGAGGTCCGAGACCCGAGCGCCATGCAACAGGATGAGCTCCCGTTCTTACCCCAGCTCCTGCCGAATCAAGCAGTTTGAAAGCATGCAAATGAGAGTAGATAAATAGGTATCACTTTGGTGGAAGATAACAGCACTCCATGATGTCATACTGGCCACATGACCATGGAAATGTCTTCAGACAGTGCTGGCTCAATGGCCTTGAAATGGTGATGAGCGCTGCCCCCTATACTCAACAAGGACTAGCTGAATAAAATCTGCAGGGACTCCTTTACCTTTTCTTTAATGGGTATTACAACCAGCAATTATGATGAAAAAGGATGTCCATGAAATTGAAGTTTGAGTGCTATGTGGTTCATCTTCAAGGTTTCAAGGCTGTCTTGATTAACTTTCTATGGAAATTGCAAAACAGAAGGACTTTTCAGAAGATTGATACAATAGCATATCTCACACACATTTGTGTACTGCCTTACCTTGCATGCCACCCATTCTAGCTGTCCGCCCTTAAGATATTCAGCGAAGAATTGAACTTTAAAGCTGAGTTTACTTCATAAAATTTGCAGCAAATTTTTTCCCCTCTCCCCTTTGGGTTATATGCTAAGACGATAAGCAAAGGAGAGGAGAGTCTATATTTAAATCATGTTGCAGCTATTGAGTTTGCTTGATCTTTTATTTATTTATTTATTCAATTCCTTATTTTACAAATATTACCACCTTGGGGTAGAAACCTGGCTACGAAAATTATATGACTGTTGAGAAGCAAGGATGACATGTTGAAGGATAAAGTGTTTGGCTTAGAGGAACAACATCTGAGTTGACAATTATTTAGGGTACTTTAATCTATTTTACCAACTCACTGAAGCATTTAGTTGATGCTTTATTGAAGTATTAGTCAATAAAAAGCAAGTTCTAGTTCACTTGAATATCAATACTGCCATTACCAGACAAATAAGGGAAAGGAAAAGGCGTGTGTGATGCTGCCTACATTTTAAAGTCTTACTATCTTGTGCCTTAAAAGAAAATTAACAACCCAATTAGATTTTCAGAAATGCTGGTATTCATTGTCCCAAAGGTGCTTTTTCAGGACTTTCTTGTCTTTTCTTTGAAGATGTTTCTCTTTTCATCCAAGAAGCTTCTTCAGCTCTGACAGGAGTGGAACCCCATTCCTAAGAGGTCTGTAAGGGGCGTGCATAAGCGCACCAGCGTGCCTACCGTCCCTGTCCTACTGTCCTATTGTCCTCATCTATCTGTATTCACTTTGATTATGTTTATGTTTATACCTATACCTGCTATCTTGTACATGTTTGACAAACAAATAAAATAAATAAATAAATAAATAAATAAATAAATAAATAAATGGAAGGTGATTCCTGGATGGAATGGAATGGAATGGATCCTGTCAGAGCTGAAGAAGCTTCTTGGATGAGAAGAGAAACATCCTCAAAGAAAAAACAAGAAAGTCCAGTTGCCTCCTGAAAAAGCACCTTTGGGACAACCATGACCTGGATGACGGAGAATCTCTACAGGCTGGTATTCGTTATTTCCCCCCAGAAACCTAGCTGCTCCCATGGTATTTGCATAATTCTGTTACCACAGTATGAAATCTATTTTCTCCAATCCTAATTTCAATTAAACCATCATTGCTGGAGATTTTTTAGTTCCATCTCATTTAAATACAAGAATGTGCTATTCCACATGAACTTGTTTCATTTTCACAACTGTATCCTCTTGAGTTTGGAAGCCTTTTCCCCAAAGTAGCTAAGTTTATTCAGGCTTTCTGACAATTTATTATATTTCACTTAGTAAAAAGTTGGATTTTCATCAAAATAGCTTTTTGAGTGTGCTCATCATTCAGACCAACATCCTGATTTTATAAATGTTTCTGCCTTACCATTATTTTGGAGAGCTCTTGATGGATCTTTTCCGCTGAACAGAGTGGGATATCAGCTGGTTATTAGATACCAGTATTTTTATTATATTTTTCATTGCCAGGAAGGGGAGAAATGCTTCTTAGTATTTTCTGTCTGAGGAGGTAAACTATTTTGGATAACATTTAGGGTTGGGGGAAATGAGCATTTATTGTTTATCCTTATGTAACAAACCTTCATGGGTGAATCTGGATCAATTCATTGCTTCTCAGCTGCCAATATTATAATTGGAAACATCCAGAAGTTGTCAAAAGTTGACTTGAATGAGATATGCCTGATGTTCCCTCAGGGATGGGCAGAGTGAAGACCTGGGTGTGCACAATTCATGTGTTATTGAGCAGATTTCTTAACAAGTCTGATCATGTCAGAATGAAAGGAGTTGACAAAACAAAATATGCATTTGAAGTAGCTATGGCACTTGCCCAAACCTTGTTTATTGAAATGAAATTTGTCCGGAAGCTTTTGGGATATATGAAAACATTATGAAGGAATGTCATCCAGCCGTGATTTGGAACTAATTTGAAATTATCCCATTAAACCCAACACATTTTAGAGTCATCTCTGCTGACAGATAAATGTTGAATATTTAAATCAGGAAGGGAAATGCATTCTTATAGGCCTTCAAGGGGAAAATCAATAAAAATAAAACCTTACAAGGGCTTACAACTGGAACATTTAAAAAAAGGCTTGATTTTGGGAGGAGGAGGAGGAGGAGGAGGAAGGAGGAAGGAGGAGGAGGAGGAGAAAAAGGAAGAAGAAGAATATGCTAATGATATATGCAGTGAAATTCCTGTCCTATCTTACGTTTAGCCTTTAGGTTCAAGCATGCTGTCATTTTTCTCCTACTCTATAACATCCACATAGAAAATAAATATATCCTGCAATGTAGGACCAACCATGAATGAACTTATAAGAAAAATTCCTGGCTGCAAAATGTTACTGTTATGCCATCACTGGAGGAGGAGGAATATATCATGAGAGTGAAGATGATATTAAAGTCCAAACTCACTGGGGAAAATACTATCAATCAATTAACAACTGGATAATTTCATTCATTCAACTGGTATACAACTGGAATAGTGGGCTGGAATCAAGCAGCACAGAAGCCCTGGACAGAAAGACCAGAAAAAGAATGACAGTGAATCGTGTCTTCATCTATGCAGCAACTTTGACAGAATTTACTTACCAAAGGGAATAGGTGAAATATCTAAATATCTAAAGCAGGGGTGTCAAACTCAATTTAATTGAGGCCACATCAGGGTTGTGTTTGACCTTGGGGGGTGGGGGGCATGGCCAGGAGGCATGGCCAGCTCAACATCATTCGTCAAGGCTCCGTTTTCGGCTGCAACGGCCTCCTGCAGCCCTCTGCCAGTGAAAACGGAGCTGGGGGGGGGCTGCGCAGCCTCCCCGACCTCCATTTTCGCTGGCAGAGGCACCGCAGGCCGATTCTTCGTTGTTTCCAGGGTGGCCCCGTGGGCCGATCGAAGCACCCTGCGGCCTTGAGTATGACACCCCCGATCTAAAGGATAGTGAAGAAGATGCACTGAAGTATACTATGAATGTTTACTGAATGCCTGAGAGACAACACAAGAAAAACCAAATGACGAATAGAAAACAGACATGGCAAGGTAAAGTATTACATGGCCAGTACATTTAAAATAATAACAACAACAACAACAACAACAACAACAACAACAACAACAACAAC
>QLTV01001721.1:312247-330998 GCA_003457575.1 Thermophis baileyi
AGTAGTGAGGTTAACTTGTTCGCATGTGTGATGTCGTAATCGGGGGCTCTGTAACATAGTAGAAAGCGAAGTGTGGTATTTAATGACAGTTCGCAGACTATGGTTTCTGGTAGAGCGAGATCATGTTTAACTTGAATTTTTTTAGGTTTGTGCTCTGTAACATAGTAGAAAGCGTAGTGTGGTATTTAATGACAGTTCGCAGACTATGGTTTCTGGTAGAGCGAGATCATGTTTAACTTGAATTTTTTTAGGTTTAGTGATTTTTTTATAGAAGATGGCAACTCCACCTCCTCTGCGGGTTTCGCGATCGGACCAGTAAACATGATAGTCTCTTACTTTGATAATGGAGTCAGGGAGGGATGCGTTTAATAGAGTCACAACTTTTGTGCATAAGCATGCAATCACCTTTAATGGAATAATACTAGTATTGGTATTCTTGCCAAATGCGAGATTGGAAGCAGAGTGCTGTTCCAACACATCTTTTTTTATTACAACGAAAGCAAAGATACAAAAATAAAATTCTTCCTTTTAGAATGGCACTGACTCCAAGGAACTCCAACATCCCCTTCCCCCTCTCACTCTCTCACTCTGTTGTGGAACTACCTGATTTACAACTAAGACTGCTTCCCCTTCTATGGAAGACGAAGATAGGAAGCCTTTTTTTCCCTCAGAAACATCTGCCAAATCTATATGGCATTGTCAAATATAAAGCGAGATTCCCAGATGAAATACGGGACCACTTCATTGCTCAGGCACATCATGTTCTGTTGTGTGGAACAGCATTCCCCTAGAGATCTTTACGTCCCTTACTTTGACTATTTAAAAGAAAAAGAAAAAGAAAAAGAAAAAGAAAAAGAAAAAGAAAAAGAAAAAGAAGAAGAAAAAGAAAAAGAAAAAGAAAAAGAAAAAGAAAAAGAAAAAGAAAAACGAAATCCTGGATTTTTCCAACATTCTTGAGGCCAAACTTTAATTAGGAACTTATATATTAGTTGAATGTTTCCTTCTGAGAAATACATTGGGTTCTTCTTATATTTTGGGATTTTTGTTTGTTTGTTTTTGATGTTGTTTTTAACTAGACAAGCTATGCCCTTTGGGTCATCATTTCAGATGTATTTCTTTACCTAAACAGAGAAACAGAATGGCCAAGAACTGGCAAAAAAAAAAAAAAAAAACAGTGGGAGCAGCTGAATTTTCTCAGCTCAGTCCTTAGAATTTAGCAATAATGTAGAGAAACAGATGAGGCAGCAATGTGTGGATCTCTGGCAAAGAGCCACTATGAACAGACCTCTTGCACTTGAACAGGAATAAAAGTTTTAAGGTAGACCTAATTAATACCTGAAAGGAAGATACTTTCAGCCGACCTTAAGCAACCAAATTATTTGATTATTTTCTTCCATGGCTTGTATTTCTTGGTGTTTAAAGTTATCAAGTTGGGGGAGGTAGGGTTGATATAAAAAAAAAAGCAAGAAAAAAGCATGGGTTAGTACTTTGGTGAAATACTGGAAGACTACCAAATTAAAAAATAATAATAATCCCAGAGGAAGGGAGAACCAATTTAGAACTAAGGAGAAATTTCCTGACAGTTAGAACAATTAATCAATGGAACGACTTGTCTCCAGAAACTGTAGATGCTCCAACACTGGAAGTTTTTAAGAGATTGGACAACCATTTGTCTGAAATGGTATAGGGTTTCCTGCCTGAGCAGGGGGTTGGACTAGAAGACCTCCGATGTCCTTTCCAACCCTATTATTCCATGTTCTATATTTTTATAGAATAGATGATCTGTGTCTGTCACATCAGATGCAAAAATTATCTCACCAAGTTTTACAAGTCTCACAAATCTCTGGTAAAATGCTACTCAGTCTCAAACGAAAACATCCATTTGCCCAATTGTTGCAGCCATTTTTCTCAGTTTCCTTGTCACACATGTATCCCCTGAGCAACTTTTGCTCTCAGGCACTTGCATGAAAAATCTATTGCTCTCCCAAAATAAAAAAAATAATGAGACTTTTGACAACTAGCTTTGTGAAACATCGAACAATTGGAAGAATCCGAGTATTCCAAACAATACAGATTTTAGCAGAGTTAACACTTGGCTGAGAAATGTGGAATATATATGTTCTTTATAGTCCTTTAAAGCAGAACCCAATTAAATGAGCTGGGTATCAGGCCGGCTATAGAGAGTTTGGATTCCTTCTGGTTCTTTGCTATGTCAGACTCTAATGAGATGGCTGCACACTACAGATAGGCATACTTGAATAACTCATGCTACCAAATGAGACACGTTCTCCTTTGTTCTCTGGGACTGGCTGTCAAGTGTTCAGCACAAAATACAGGATCTCCAGTTAGTTTCATCTCTAATGGCTGTGTATGATCACCATGAAAAATCCGTAAAAGGAGACTGTCAATGTGTCCTTTAAAAATGCCCAACCTAAGTGTAAGTGTCACCTAAGCGTACAAGACATAATTTGTTTTCTAATCAAAGGAAGTCCCTTAACTTCTTTTAAACTGCCCACAGAGCAAAGAACATCAGAAGCGTATCCCCAGTGTCTCTATTCCCTTCAGGGTTATCCAGGGTGTGAAGATCATGCCAATTTCCAGCGAAAGCCAGCAGGCACCTCTATTGGGACACAGCTTCATATGAAGATGCTGGAGGCAAAATATCACTTTAGTGACCATGGCAACAGCATTTCATACAGCCGGGAAGACAATAGTGGGCAATAGTGGACAATAGAAGGCAATGGTGAGCTGCTTCTGTATTTTTCCAAGAAAAACAACAACACATAGATACCCAAGGCTTATGTCTCTGAAATTGGCTTCTGCTGCAAAAAAACCCAACAGGCTGCAGAGGGTATAACAGTGAAAAGCCACCCTAGACAAAGAATATAAGTTTCTATGTGATTCTATATGAATATGCACTAGTAGGTTATCCTATAGTTAAATATGTATGATTTAACAGTTTATATTTAAAAGATCTGCATATTTGAGTAACTTGGGTGTTTCTTATCAGAACAATCAGAGCATACTATTTGTATACTCTTTCCATTCAATTGGTTCTAACTGGTGTTTTGGTTTATAGAGTAGGCTTACATGCTTCAGGTTAACTAAGTTTATGTTTCTCAACAGGCTGGGGTGGGTAACTTGTTTTGTTATTTATTATTATTATTATTTATTACATTTGTATGCCGCCCAATTCCCAAGGGACTCTGGGCGGCTAAGAAGAAGACACTTTCAAGAAGACACTTTATTTAAACACCAAGATCTTTACCCAAATACCATTAGTAAAATGCTAACTTAACTTGTCTTCATCCTATGCGAAGTATTAGGCATATGGAAGTAGGAATTTAGAGACTCCTATTCCCTGTACCATTTTATCATGTGGCCCATCCATCCATGCCAACCTGGCCACTGTGAGTCATCCCATTCCAAAAGCCTCTCCCCAAAGCACAAAACTCTCCACCTCGCCAAACTAAGGTGAGTTTTGACACCCAGATCTAAGTTTTTAAATCCCTGTCTGAGTTTCCAGACTTTAGGTTTCAAAAACCCACATTGTTCTATCTGTGTCATTGTATGGCATGAGTGAAATAAGTAAAAATAAATGAGTGTAAAACTGATTTATTGTGCTCTTTGTTAATCTGTTGTTGCTTTTGTTTTTGTTGTTTTGTTTTGTTGGTAGAAACTGGGTTTACAGGTAGTCCTCTACTTACAACCATTTTTAATGACTGTTCAAAGTTATAACGGCACTGAAAAAAAGTGAATTATAACCACTTTTCACACTTATGACATTGCAGCATTGGTATGGTCATGTGATCAAAATTTGGACACTTAGCAATAGCACTTAGACTTATATACCGCTTCATAGTGTTTTACAGCCCTCTCTAAGCAGTTTACAGAGTGAGCATATTGTCCCCAACAATCTGGGTCCTCATTTTATGGACCTTGGAAGGATGGAAGGCTGAGTTAACCTTGAGCCAATGGGAATCCAACTGCCAAACTGCTGGCAGCTGGCAGTCAGCAAAATTAGCCTGCAGTACTGCATTCTAACCACTGTGCTGCGGCGGCTCTTCAACTGGTTCATATTCAACTGGTTCATATTTACGATAATTGCAGCGTGGGGTCATGTAATTCCCTTTTCTGACCTTCTGACATGCAAAGTCAATGGGGAAGCCAGATTCACTTAACAATTGTATTATTAACTGAACAATTACTGTGATTTACTTAACAACTGTGGCCAGAAAGGTCATAAATGGTGGGGGGGCAGACTCACAACAACTATCTCACTTAACAACAGAAATTTTGGGCTCAGTTGTGGTTCTCAGTCAAGGACTGTCTGTATTTCAGTGCAAAATCTTGGTATATATATATATGTTTTTTGAGGTTTTCGCGGGTATTTGTATGTAGGTCTATGGTTATTCGGGTTTTCTCCCACGTGAAGTTGGAGATGTCGTTGCGACGTTTCGACAAAGTCTCATTCGTCATCATCAGGCTAGTTATCAGGCTTGTGTCTTCGGCCTTGTGCTTCTAGGAGCAATGCGAGAATTGCAGCTGTTTCTTCCTTTTAACTGCCAGTGGGGTTTGAACTGATAGGGTGGGGGCTTGGCTGTGTTCTAATTGGGTGGGGGTCAGTTTGCTTCATGTATGGATTAGAGGGGTATGGAGTGGTTAATGATGCAGCTGTGGTCTGGCTTCTGGTTTGTGGTCGTGACTCAGTAGTATTTATATATTTAGGAAACCCCACTGACAAACCTTGTGCCAAACTGCTTTAGTAACTTGCCAGATTGAAGCTGGATGACTGGAATTCGCTTTCCCTGGGGTGGCCCTTGAAGATTGTTCCAATATGTGAGAAATGCACCCGCCTGTGTGTTGGTGAGCACAGGTTGTTACCAGTTTGTTTCTAGGTGAAAATGAGGGGGGGAGATTATCATTTGTAAGTACAAGGACCATAAAGCCTTTATTCCAGAAAGTTGTCCTTTAGTTATCATTTAATTGTTGATTTTCTTGGCTTTGCTCTTGAATTTTCCTTTGTAAAGCAAAGTTATAAACATATTTTTAAATCCCCTTTTAGTTTTGCCCCATTTTCAGATTTGCCCTTTTATTTTTTCCCAAGAAAATATGGTCCTTTATACATTTGTACTGTAAATATGGAATACTTTAAAGGCCTTTGCAGATGGGTCACCAGCCAAGCCAGTATTTTTAGATTGCCAAGGTCCCAGATCTTCCACCTGGAGTCCTTTGGACCCATGTTCTTAATTTAATGGTTCATCTTTGCTTTTTCAAGGCAGACCAGAGATCTCTTTGTGGTCTCCTGTCCCTTCCACAGCCAATTCAACCCAATTTTCTTAGAGGCCAGCTGACGGCTGCCATTCACTTGCCATGCTTGGCATGGCATGACCACTCCTACGATCCCCAGCCAATCTTTGTGGAAAGCAGGCCACCGTAACCTCTGAGCATGCATAGAGTTTATTTGCGCCCTCTGCTCCCACCCTGCCTTCTTTGGCCCGTATTTGGACAGGTGCTGCTGGGAAGCCCACAGATGATGAAATGCATCGTAGCCGGACTCTGCCCAGAGCTGGGTGGCCTCAGGGTCTCCTCGGCTGGAATGGTGGGTGGCTCTTGTGCCTGGGTGGGAAGCGGGGTCTCTGCCTGTGCAGGGTTGGGGGTCTCAGTGGCTGGAGGGGGCAGGGCCTCCTCAATTGCAGGGCCCAGGGACCCCTCGGCCAGGAGACCAGGCCCAGAGGACCGGCAGAATCGTAGCAACTGCAGGAGCCTTTCCAGCTCCTTCTCCATAGTACTCCAGAGCTTTCCACATGGCTGGTCTTCTACCTGGTCAGGTCTAAAGGAGGCAGGATCATTTTTCCCCTGCAGGAAAGGTGAGCTGATCCCCTCTTGGGATCCCCTTCTTTCCAGCTGGTTCTCAATCCCCTCTCGGGATATTTTCATTTCCAGTGGATTTTCAATTCCTTCCTTGGCTCCTTTGCTTTTTTCACTTTGCTGGGGATTCCCAACAGCCTCTCGAGATCCTGTTCGATCCAATTCGATTTCTTCTCTAGATCCCTTTGTCTTTAGTGAAGTCCTAAGCAATTCTTCTGAGTTTTTACTTTCTGGCAGATTACTGTCCTCTTTTGTCTCCTTTGGGGGCACCTATTAGTGGAAGAAAGAATACCACACTAAGGGATTTTGAAGACCAGCCTTTCGGTGGCCTTCCCAGAATTCCCCAGCCAGCATACCTTAAGATGGATAGACTTCAATTCTCAAATTTTCCCAGCCAGCATGCTTTAAGATGGGTGAACTTTAATTCCCAGAATTCCCCAGCAATCATGCTAGCTGGGCAATTACGGGAATTAAAGTCCAGTCATCTTAAAAATGCTGAGGTCGAGAAACACTGCATTAATGCATTGAAGACCTTATAGATGCTGGGCTGAATGGTTCTAGGGAAGGAAGGTAGCATTAATTTAAAGCAGTTAAAATTGCTTAGTTATTCCCTAATCATATAAATTATTCCCTTAATATAAACATATGAAGAATGGTTGCAGGAATTGGGTATGTCTAGTCAAGTAAAAAATAAGGACCAGGGTGATATGATAGCAGTGTTTCAATATTTGAGGGGCTGCCCCAAAGAAGAGGGGGTCAACCTATTCTCCAAAGCACCTGAAGACAGGAGAAGAAGCAATGGATGGAAACTAATCAAGGAGAGAGCCAATCTAGAACTAAGGAGAAGTTTCCTGACAGTTGAAACAATCAATCAGTGGAACAATTTGCCTCCAGAAGTTCTGAAGCTTCGACACTGGAAGTTTTAAAGAAGAGATTGGACAACCATTTGTCTGAAATGGTATAGGGCCGTGATGGCGAACCTATGGCACGCGTGCTGGAAGTGGCACGCAGAGCCATCTCTCCGGGCACGACAGCCATCGCCCGTTACTCTTTCGGGTTCCGGCATGCACATGCGCACCGGCTAGCTGGTCTTCGTGCATGCGGGAGCATCGGAAACTGGAAGAGCAGCTCCCCGGCGCGCATGCACATGCTGGGAAGCTGAGCTTCCAGTTTCCGGTGTGTGCATGTGCACCCACCAGCTCATCTTCGCACATGTGGGAGCACCGGAAACCAGAAGAGCAGCTCCCTGGCATTCATGTGCACGCCGGGAAGCTGAGTTTCCAGTTTCCGGCATGCATGCGCACCCACCAGCTGGTCTTCGCGCATGCATGCATGCCAGAAACTGGAAGACCAGGTGAACGATGCACATGCGCACACCGGAAAGCAGAAGCTCGGCTCTTCCGGTTTCTGGCACTCCCCAGCATGCGCTTCGGTTTCAGCACTCAGTGCCGAAAAGGTTCGCCAACACTGGTATAGGGCTTCCTGCCTGAGCAGGGGGTTAGACTAGAAGACCTCTAAAGTCCCTTCCAACTCTGTTATTCTGTATTCTGTATCAGTCAAACAGAAGGAGTCCAATGATTCTCTAAATTTACAGAATGTGGTAACCTGCTAGTTGTGGATTTCCCCAACATATCAGCAGTGGGGTTTCTTCTCTTTGACTGAAAATGTATGAAGTGCCCAATCAAGAATGGTGGCCTCCATCACTGGAGGTTTTAAAAAGAGATAAGACACCCATTTGTCTGGCATGGTAAAGGGTCTCCTGTTCAAGCAGGGGGTTGGACTAGAAGACCTCCAAGGTCCCTTCCAAATCCGTTTTTGTTATTCTTTGGAGAGTAAAAAAGCAGTTTTTCTACATGGTTCACTTTTGTTTGCATGAGTGTACATGTGAGTTCGTGCATATGTGCATTTCTGAAGTTGGTGATCTTATGGCACTTTTGACATAACTAAATCTAAAGTAAATAAATAAATCTACTATTATTTTTGCATTTGTTTGATAACCACCATAGACTCCTTTTATGAAATCCAAGTAGCCATCTAAAATGGTCAGATAAATCAATAGGGTTTAACTCACTGGGTGTGCCATATGCTGTGAATGCAGCCATTCTTCAGCTGGCTATCGGGTTCAATGTGTCATGTGAGACCATTTTGGGTGGTGGTCAGTTCGTCTTCCTTTTGGCTTCAGGGAGACCCTGGATGTTAAGCCTCCTTTCTTTGCCTCCCCCCCCCCAGATTGCTTTCCAGCCCCACTCTCCAAGGCTCACCTGCCTGGGGCATCCCTCTTCCAGGGTGCAAGGGATCTGGGTTAGCCCATATGCCGCCGGCTGGGCCACGTCATAGGCAATGAAGAGGATGCTCCAGGCCATGGCACAGCAGCCACCCAGGATGATCATCAGTGGCACCCAGTAGGCCTCCCAGCGCAGGGACTCCAAGAGAGGCTTCCGGGAGCGCAGTTGCTGCTCGCAGGGGGATTTAGACCCCCCCACCAAGAAGGAGGTGAGCAGGAAGAGGTAGAGGGGACCACAAAGTCTTTGGGCAGCCATGCAGGCAGCTTGGAGCTGGCCTAGGTGGTGAAGGCTTGGTCTTCCCTGACAGTTACAGGCCTCTCTGCCTCCTCCCCTCCCTCCATTGTGACATCATAGAAAGGATGACCCAACAAAGGTCACTTGCATAAATACCAGCCACTGAGGTGGGGAGACATTCCCTTTTCAGGGAGGTTGCCAGCAGGTGGCACTTTGTGCTTAGCCTCTCAGGACACTTGGGAGAGGTTGGCACACACAATATCCCTAAATGAGAGCCAATTTCATTTAGATGCCGAGGCAGCAGGCTAGAAACCAGGAGATAGGGAGCTCTAGCTCTGTAATAGGCAGGACAGCTGGCTGGGTGCCTTTGGGCCAATCAACAGGAGATGGTGAGTTCTACTCCCACCTGAGGCATGAAAGCCAGCTGTGTGACTTTAGGCCAATAACCAGAAAATGTTCTGATCCTGGAATAGGCACAATAAGTTAAAGGCCCGCAATAGGCCCAGTGAGTTCTAGTCCTACAGTACACATGACAAATGTTTGAGTGACTTGAGCCAATCATCAGTAGAGGGGGAGTTCTAGTTGAACCTTATACATGAAAGCCAGTTTTGTGACTTGGGTCAGTAACTAGGAAGTTGTGACTTCTAGTCCTACAAAAGGCATGGTGAGTTCTAGTCCTGCAATGCGCACGACAGCTGGCTGTGTGACTTTGGGCCAATCATCAGGAGACATAGAACACAGAACATAGAATAATAGAGTTGGAAGGGACCATGGAGGTCTTCTAGTCCAACTCCCTGCTCGAGCAGGAGACCCTATACCATTTCAGAAAAATGGTTGTCCAGTCTCTTTTTGAAAGCGTGCAGTGATGGAACATCCACAACTTCTGAAGGAAAGCTATTGGTTGATTGCTCTGTTAGGAACTTTTTAGGAAATTTCTCCTTGGTTCTTGGTTGCTTCTCCCCTTGGTTAGTGTCCAACCATTGCTTCTTGTCTTTCCTTTTGGTGCTTTGGAAAATAGTTTGAATCCCCTCGTCTCTGTAGGAGCCCCTCAAATATTGGAACAGTGCTATCATGTCTCCCCTAGTCCTTCTTTTCATTAAAGACATACCCAATTCCTGTAACCATTCTTCATACGTTTTAGCCTCCAGCCCCTTAATCATTTTTGTTGCTGTTCTCTATACTCTTTCCAGAGTCTCTACATCTTTTTTATATTGTGACCAAAACTGAATGCAGTATTCCAAGTGTGGCCTTACCAAGGCATTATAAAGTGGTACTAGAAATTAATGTGCTCTTGATTCTATTCCTCTATCAATGCAGCCTAGGATTGCATTGACTTTTTTGGCTGCTGCCACACACTGTTGGCACATATTTAAGTGATTGTCCACTAAGACTCCAAAATCCCTCTCACAATTACTGGCAATTAAGACATGTTTCACCGACCTAATCTATACCTATACAGTTGTTTTTTTCTTGCCTAAGTGTAAAACCTTACTTTTATCTACATTAAATTTCATTTTGTTCGATAGGGACCAGTGTTCAAGTCTGTCAAGATCTTTTTGGATCTTGGATCATACCTGTCTAGATTTATTGTTTGGTCTGCAGACTATAGTTTCTGTACCCCTAAGAATTGAATCTCCTATCTCCAATACTCACCTTTTTTTCCCTAGGGAAGTCTGGGATACTTTTGTTCCTGGTTCAGGAATGCTGGGTTGTGCCTCTTTTTTAGAAACTATTGATGACTGCTCTTTTATAGGTGTCTGCATACTTTCCTCCAGGGAGAGGCTAGGAAAATGATTGTTCAGTTCCAGAGAGGCTTCACTGGAGTGGGTGAGGATAGATAGTAAGGGCTTTGCTCTCGGTTGTTGTTTTCTTCAAAAAGTGACATGTTTCCATCGGTCTTCCTCTTTAGGTTCAAGACAGTATGTTCTTGTCCTGCCATAGGCTCAATCAGTTCTAGTCCTGCAATACGCACAACAGATGGCTGGGTGATTTTGGGTCAATTGCCAAGAGATGGTGAATTAAAGTCCTGCAATAGGCACGAAAACCATTTGCATGACTTTGAGCCAATCAACAAGAAATTGTAAGTTCTTGTACTGCAATGGGCATGATGAGTAATAGTCCTCCAATACTCCTGCAGGGAGCCAGTGTGGGTGGTGAGGGCTTGGTCTTTGCTGCCAGTAAAAGGGTCCATAGCCTCATCCTCTCACCTCCCTCCATTGTGACATCATAGAAGAAATTACCCCCACTTATCATTTGCATAAGGACCAACTTCTAAAGTAGGGAGACATTCCTGTTTAGGGAGGTTGCCAGAAGATAGAACATTGTGCTGAGCTGCTCAGCCAGTTGGAAGAGTTTGGCACAAACAATATCCCCAAATGAGAGCCAAATATGTTTAGAAGTCAAGGTAGTGGACTAGAAACAATGAGATGGAGAGATCTAGTCTTGCAATAAGCAGGAGAGCCAGCTGGGTGACTTTGGGAAAATCATGAAAAGACAGCGAGTTCAAGTCCTCCAGTTCAAGAGTTCAAGAGATCACAGGCAAGGTAAATTCTAGTTCTCTAATATGAACCACAGCTGAGGAGTGACCTTGGGCCAATCACCAGAAGGTGAGTTCTATTCCTACATAAGGCACAGTGAGTTCCAGTCCTACAATATGCATGACATTCATCTGAGTAACTTTATTACAATCACCAGGAGATGGAGAGCTCTAGTCAAACATATGAGATGGAAGTCCAATTCTTGACTTTGGACACCAGAAGACAGAGAGTTCGAGTCGATCCTTTCAGAAAGAAGCTAACTGCGTGAATTTGTTCCAAACCCCAGGAATGAGTGAGTACTTATCCAGCAATAGGCAAGGTAATATCTAGTCAGCTTTTGACCTTGTACCAATAACCATGAGACAGTGAGTTTGAGTTGAACATTTAGGATGGAAGCCAGCTGCGTGTTCTGACCTAGGCTTCCTGACAAATAATACAGCACAAACGGAGTCACAAAAACCTCTTTTTACATTAATGGCTGTGAATTATGATCATTCCCAGCCATAATAAGTCCCAAACAATATTAATTAGTCTGACAGAAGTCTTTCGGAAGAAAGCAGATAACACCAACATTTATCTCTCTTGACATGCTGCCAAAGACCTACTTGGCAAGGAGCATTGCAAGAAAAACAGAAACACAGAGTCAGAAATGCTGAGACAGGAAGTGAACCAAGTTGCTTCCTGCAATGAGCACATCCCTTTGCCCCACTTTTATAGCCTATGGGAGGGGCCAATTATCTCGAAGCCTTACTCCCAAGTAGTCCTTTTCCTCCATAACTGTTCTTGCCTTCTGGCAGCTCTGCGCATGCGCACATTGGGAACAGGCTCCCCCTGTTCCTCTGCCTCACTCATGTCAGCCTCTAGAGGCTCTGGAGTCAGCACAACCTCCCAGATATCAAGGGCTGGATCTCTGCCTCTGGCACTGAGCCTTCTCCAGATTCCAGGCCTGGCCCATCTTCCTCCCCAGCCTCCTTTCTGTCTGACTCTGCTGCCAGCTCTGTAGGCCGCTGGCGGACTACAACACTGCATGACTTTGGTACAATTAACAGGAGACAGTCAGTACTTGTCCAGCAATAGGCAAAGTTAGTATTGCAATATACACAACAGGCAGCTGAATGACATTGGAACAATCACCAGGAAAAGGTAATTTGTATTTGAATCATAGGTATAAAACACAGTTATATGACCTTGGCCTATAACCAGTAGAATGTCTCAGCCTGTCCTGCAATAGGAATGCCTAGTTCTCATCTTTAAAAATGCACAAAAGACATGTGAGTGACTTTGGACCAATCAGCACGAGAATGTGAGTTCTAATCCTGCATTAAGCATAGTAAGATCTCATCCTCCAATAGGAACAAAAACCAGTGGAGTGATCTTATGCCAATTCAACGAGGAAAAGGTGAGTTGTAGTTGAAGCATTGGTATAAAAGACAGCTATGTGACCTTGGACAATAAGCAGTATTATGTGTTCTCTAGTCCTGCAATAGGATGGCTAAGTTCTCATCTTGTAATATGCATGAAAGACATATGAGTGACTTTGGACCAATTGGCAGGAAACGGTAAGTTCTAGTCCTCAAATATAAACGAAAGCCAGTGGAGGGATCTTATGCCAATTTTCCCAGGAAAAGGTGAGTTCTAGTCCTACAAAAGCACATTGAGTTCTTTTCCTGCAAAATGCACAATACTTGTCTGAGTTTACGTTATTCCAATCACCAGGAGTTTGTGACTTCTAGTCAAACCATTGGGATGGAAGCAAGCTGCTTGACCTTTGGCCAATCACCAGCAGACAGTGAGTTCACTTCAAATCTTTGCGACTGAAACCAGCTGGGTAACTCTGGTCCAATCACCAGGAGACGTTGAGTTCCATTCCGGCATTAGACACAGTAAGTTCTCATCCTCCTATATGAATCACAGACAGAAGGATTGATCTTATGCCAATTTTCCCAGGAAAAGGTGAGTTCTGGTCCTACAAAAGCACATTGAGTTCTTTTCCTGCAAAATACAGCTATGTGACCTTGGACAATAAACAGTATTATGTATTCTCTAGTCCTGCAATAGGAATGCTAAGTTCTCATCTTGTAATATGCACGAAAGACATCTGAGTGACTTTGGACCAATTGGCAGGAAACGGTAAGTTCTGGTCCTGCAATATGAACAAGAGACAGAGGAGTGATCTTATGCCAATTTTCCCAGGAAAGGGTGAGTTCTAGTCCTACAAAAACACATTGAGTTCTTTTCCTGAAAAATGAACAATACTTGTCTGAGTTTACTTTATTCCAATCACCAGGAGTTCATGATTTCTAGTCAAACCATTGGGATGGAAGTCAGCTTTTTGATCTTGCACCAATCACCACAAGTAAGTAGGAGAATGTGAGTTCTAGTCCTTCAATAGTCAATGTAAGTTCTAGTCCTCCAATATGAATGAGAGACAGAGGAGTGATCTTATGCCAATTTTCCCAGGAAAGGGTGAGTTCTAGTCCTACAAAAACACATTGAGTTCTTTTCCTGAAAAATGAACAATACTTGTCTGAGTTTACTTTATTCCAATCACCAGGAGTTCATGATTTCTAGTCAAACCATTGGGATGGAAGTCAGCTTTTTGATCTTGCACCAATCACCACAATTTGGTGAGTTTGAGTTGAACATTTAAGATGGAAGGCAGCTGTGTGACTTTGGTCCAATTAACAGGAGACAGTCAGTAGGAGAAGGTGAGTCCTATTCCTCCAATAGTCAATGTAAGTTCTAGTCCTTCAATGTCAATGACAGGCAGAGGAGTGATCTTATGCCAATTCTCCCAGGAAAAGGTGAGTTCTAGTCCTAGAAAACCATATTTAGTTCTTTTCCAGCAAAATGCATAATACCTGTGAGTTTACTTTATTCCAATCTCCAGGAGATCGTGATTTCTAGTCCCACCGTTGGGATGGAAGTCAGCTTTTTGATCTTGCAACAATCACCAAGAGATGGTCTGTTTGAATCAAATATTTAGGAGGGAAGTCAGCTGCGTGACATTGGTCTAATTAACAGGAGACAGTCAGTACCTGTCCAAAAAAAGGCAAAGTTAGTCTTGCAATACGAACAACAGGCAGCTGAATGACATTGGAACAATCACCAGGAAAAGGTAAGTTGTATTTGAACCATAAGTATAAAAGACAATTGGCATATAACCTGTAGAATGTATCCTCCTGTCCTGCAATAGGAATGTCTAGTTCTCATCTTTAAATATGCACAGAAGTTGACTTTGGTCACCGTCTTGTCTTTGGACCAATCAGCAGAAGACAGTGAGTTTTAGTCCTATATTAGGCATAGTAAGTTCTCATCCTCCAATATGAACAAAAACCAGTGGAGTGATCTTATGCCAATTCACCCAGGAAAAGATGAGTTGTAGTTGAACCATAGGTATAAAAGACAGCTATGTGACCTTGGACAATAAACAGTATTATGTATTCTCTAGTCCTGCAATAGGAATGCTAAGTTCTCATCTTGTAATATGCACGAAAGACATCTGAGTGACTTTGGACCAATTGGCAGGAAACGGTAAGTTCTGGTCCTACAATATGAACAAGAGACAGAGGAGTGATCTTATGCCAATTTTCCCAGGAAAAGGTGAGTTCTAGCCCTACAAAAGCACATTGAGTTCTTTTCCTGCAAAATGCAATCACCACAATTTGAGTTTGTGTTGAACATTTAAGATGGAAGCCAGCTGTGTGACTTTGGTCCAATTAACAGGAGACAGTCAGTAGGAGAAGGTGAGTCCTATTCCTCCAATAGTCAATGTAAGTTCTAGTCCTTCAATGTCAATGACAGGCAGAGGAGTGATCTTATGCCAATTCTCCCAGGAAAAGGTGAGTTCTAGTCCTAGAAAAGCAGATTGAGTTCTTTTCCTGCAAAATGAACAACACTTGTCTGAGATTACTTTATTCCAATCACCAGGAGTTCGTGACTTCTAGTCAAACCATTGGGATGGAAGTCATCTGCTTGACCTTTGGCCAATCACCAGCAGACAGTGAGTTCACTTCAAACCTTTGTGACTGAAACCAGCTGGGTGACTTTGATCCAATCAGAAGGAGACGTAGGGTTCCAGTTCGGCATTAGACACAGTAAGTTCTCATCCTCCAATATGAACGACAGAGAGAAGGAGTGATCTTATGCCAATTTTCCCAGGAAAAGGTTAGTTCTAGTCCTACAAAAGCACATTGAGTTCTTTTCCTGCAAAATGCAATCACCACAATTTGGTGAGTTTGAGTTGAACATTTAAGATGGAAGCCATCTGTGTGACTTTGTTCCAGTTAACAGGAGACAGTCAGTAGGAGAAGGTGAGTTCTAGTCCTTCAATAGTCAATGTAAGTTCTAGTCCTCCATTGTGAATGAGAGACAGAGGAGTGATGTCAATTTTCCCAGGAAAAGGTGAGTTCTACAAAAACATTTTGAGTTCTTTTCCTGAAAAATGCACAATAGTTGTCTGAGTTTACCCTATTCCAATCACCAGGAGATTGTGATTTCTAGTCAATCCATTGGGATGGAAGTCAGCTTTTTGATCTTGCAAAAATCACCACGATTTGGTGAGTTTGAGTTGAACATTTAAGATGGAAGCCAGCTGTGTGACTTTGGTCCAATTAACAGGAGACAGTCAGTAGGAGAAGGTGAGTTCCAGTCCTTCAAAAGTCAAAGTAAGGTCTAGTCCTCCAATATGAACAAGAGACAGAGGAGTGATCTTATGCCAATTTTCCCAGGAAAAGGTGAGTTCCAGTCCTACAAAAGCACATTTAGTTCTTTTCCTGCAAAATGCACAACACTTGTCTGAGATTACTTTATTCCAATCACCAGGAGTTTGTGACTTCTAGTCAAACCATTGGGATGGATGCCAGCTTTTTGATCTTGCACCAATCACCACGATTTGGTGAGTTTGAGTTGAACATTTAAGATGGAAGCCAGCTGTGTGACTTTGGTCCAATTAACAGGAGACAGTCAGTAGGAGAAGGTGAGTTCTAGTCCTTCAATAGTCAATGTAAGTTCTAGTCCTCCAATATGAACAAGAGACAGAGGAGTGATCTTATGCCAATTTTCCCAGGAAAAGGTGAGTTCTAGTTTTACAAAAGCACATTGAGTTCTTTTCCTGCAAAATGAACAATACTTGTCTGAGTTTACTTTATTCCAATCACCAGCTGAATGACATTGGAACAATCACCAGGAAAAGGTAAGTTGTATGTGAACCATAGGTATAAAAGACAATTGGCCTATAACCAGTAGAATGTATCCTTCTGTCCTGCAATAGTAATGCCTAGTTCTCATCTTTAAATATGCACAGAAGGTATGTGAGTGACTTTGGTCCAATCAGAAGGAGACGTTGGGTTCCAGTTCGGCATTAGACACAGTAAGTTCTCATCCTCCAATATGAACGACAGAGAGAAGGAATGATCTTATGCCAATTTTCCCAGGAAAAGGTGAGTTTTAGTCCTACAAAAGCACATTGAGTTCTTTTCCTGGAAAATACACAATACATGTCTGAGTTTACCCTATTCCAATCACCAGGAGAACGTGAGTTCTAGTTGGACCATTGGGATGGAAGTCAGCTTTTTGACCTTGCATCAATCACCATGATTTGGTGAGTTTGAGTTGAACATTTAAGATGGAAGCCAGCTGTATGACTTTGGTCCAATTAACAGGAGACAGTCAGTAGGAGAAGGTGTGTTCTATTCCTCCAATAGTCAATGTAAGTTCTAGTCCTCCAATATGAATGACAGGCAGAGGAGTGATCTTATGCCAATTCTCCCAGGAAAAGGTGAGTTGTAGTCCTACAAAGTTCTTTTCCAGCAAAATGCATAAAAATACCTGTGAGTTTACTTTATTCCAATCACCAGGAGATCGTAATTTCTAGTCCCACATTGGGATGGAAGTCAGCTTTTTCACCTTGCAACAATCACCAAGAGATGATCAGTTTGAGTCATATATTTAGGAAGGAAGTCAGCTGCGCGACTTTGGTCTAATTAACAGGAGACAGTCAGTACTTGTCCAGCAACAGGCAAAGTTAGTCTTGCAATATGCACCACATGCAGCTGAATGACATTGGAACAATCACCAAGAAAAGGTAAGTTGTATTTGAACCATAGGTATAAAAGACAATTGGCCTATAACCAGTAGAATGTGTCCTCCTGTCCTGCAATAGGAATGCCTAGTTCTCAACTTTAAATATGCACAAAAGATTCGTGAGTGACTTTGGACCAATCAGCAGGAGACAGTGAGTTCTAGTCCTGAATTAGGCATAGTAAGTTCCCATCCTCCAAATTGAACAAAAGCCAGTGGAGTGATCTTATGCCAATTCACCCAGGAAAGGATGAGTTGTAGTTGAACCATAGGTATAAAAGACAGCTATGTGACCCTACAAAAGCACATTGAGTTCTTTTCCTGCAAAATACACAATACCTGTGTGAGTTTACCCCATTCCAATCACCAGGAGAACGTGAGTTCTAGTTGGACTATTGGGATGGAAGTCAGCTTTTTGACCTTGCACCAATCACCACGATTTGGTGAGTTTGAGTTGAACATTTAAGATGGAAGCCAGTTATGTGACTTTGGTCCAATTAACAGGAGACAGTCAGCAGGAGATGGTGAGTTCTAGTCCTGCATTAAGCATAGTAAGTTTTTATCCTCCAATATGAAAGACAGAGTGTGGAGTGATCTTATGCCAATTCACCCAGGAAAAGGTGACGTAGTTGAACCGTAGGTATAAAAGACAGTTATATGACCTTGGCCTATAACCAGTAGACCATTCAGCAGGAGACGGTAAGTTCTAGTCCTCCAATATAAATGAAAGCCAGTGGAGTGATCTTATGCCAATTCACCCAGGAAGAGGTGAATTCTAGTCTGCAAATGCACATTGAATTCTTTTCCTGCAAAATGCACAATACTTGTCTGAGTTTACTTTATTCCAATCACCAGGAGATCATGATTTCTACTCCAACCATTGGGATGGAAGTCAGCTGCTTTACTTTTGGCCAATCACCAGCAGACATTGAGTTCACTTCAAAACTTTGCAACTGAAACCAGCATGGTGACTTTTGTTAAATCAGCAGGAGACATTGAGTTCTAGTCCGGCATTGGACACAGTAAGTTCTAGTCCTCCAATATGAATGACAGAGAGTGGAGTGATCTTATTCCTATCCTTACGCCAAGGAATAGGTGAGATCTAATCCAGCAAAAATACATTGATTCTTTTCCTACAAAATGCACAATACTTGTCTGAGTTTACTTTATTCCAATCATCAGGAGATGGTGACTTCTGGTCGAATCATTGGGATGGAAGCCAGCTTTTTGACCTTGCTCCAATCATCAAGAAATGGTATGTTTGAGTCAATTACTTTGTTACTGCATTACTTTGGTCGAATTAACCAAAATGAGTTCTCGTCCTGCAATGTGCAAAGTAAGTTCTAGTCCTCCAATATGAATTGTAGCCAGCGGAGGGACCTTGGACCAATCTCCAGGTGAGTTCTAATCATACAAAAGGTACAGTGAGTTCTAGTCCTGCAATATGCATAATAGTCATCTGAGTCTGAGACTTTATTCCAGGGGTGAAATGTGAAATTCTTCCCTACCGGTTCTGTGGGCGTGGCTTATTTTGTGGGCGTGGCTTGAGGTCTGGTGGGCGTGGCTTGGGGGTTGTGTGGCTGTGTGGTCAGGTGACTCGTTGGCTTTGTGGTCAGGTGACCGGATGGGCGTGCTTGGTGGTCATGTGATTGATGGGCATGGCCAAGTCGACATCACTTCTTTGCCCTTTTTTGACCTATAAAAAGAAAATATACCAATTATTTCATGCAATTAATACTTAAA
>QLTV01001721.1:356050-367745 GCA_003457575.1 Thermophis baileyi
AGAGAGAGAGAGAAAGAGAGAGAGAGAGAGAGAGAGAGAGAGAGAGAGAGAGAGAGAGAGAGATATTTTACATTAATACTATTGGATTGTTATTTGCAACCTGCATTTTTATCTTTTTATATACTAATTTAGTTTTCATTTGTTTATTAAACTTTTCTGCTGCTCAGCTCACCAAGGTGACTCTTGATTTTGTTTTTGCTTTTTAATCATTAGCTGAATAATGGTCAGACCAGAAAGACAGAACATAGTTCAAATAAATAATACATTTTTAAAATCATAAAAGGCATTGGCATAAAAAAACCCCAAAACCGCTTGCCTTGCCTTGCCATGTTAATGCAGTTGCAGCTTCTGGAGGCTTAGTTTGACTTCTGTGAAGCCTGTCCCTGGTGCTCAGTTCAAATGTGTCTAAGCATAGCAAATTTGAGCTGTAAGTTGCCTTTGGTATGTTTTCTGAACAGAGAACTGGCATATCTATGCAATAAATATTAATACTTGAAACTGGACATTCTCTGAACCCTCAAGAGAATTTGCTCTTTTCATAATTTTACCTAGACCATCCTTTTCCAGTAACTGGAAAATCATTACATTTAAAAAAAACAAAGCAAGAATCCAAAGAAACCAGTCAATTCCATATTCAAAATGTATAATTCTTCTTTATCTAGTATTGTTTGCTTTCACTGATTTTATGTATTTATTTATTTCAGCACTACAGGGTTCAGCAACATCAAAATCATTGCTGAAAAATAATGAACAGTTTGGGGTTCTATCCATGGGGATGAGAGTAGAGAATCCAACATACTGGGAAATTTTGATCATTTGGAACCTGCTAGTCAATACATATTTCAACTTCTTTTGGTCAAAAGTTTCTGTATCAAGTCAAACTTCAAAAGATGGGATTTCAGAAATTCTGTTACATGTTCTATCATGCAATATGCATTTAAATGTCTAATCTAATTATTCATTTCAAAAGCCAATTCTGTGTTTATGTGACTTAGATGCTTATCAGAATGAGAGCTTATAAGTAGCAATATTTTAAACATATACTTTCTACAATCCAATATTGTATTCCATCTGAAGGTGGTTTTTTTTTTTTACTTCAAACCATTTTTTCTGCTGTCTTTATTTAATAACACTTAAAGCAGTTAAGTGGAAGATTTGATCTCACTCTTTGGACTAAATAGCTTCTATAATTGTTTACAATATCTGTAGCAAAACAGATCATGCCATTAGTTTTACAACCTAAAAAACATGACATATAAGGGGAGGGGGGGAGAAGAGAAACAGTTACAGTTTCCAGGCCAATCACCTGGGTGAAAAACAACTCAACTTGTGCAGATTTCTGGAAGCAAGATGATAAAAGACATTTTTTTCCTGCTGGTCCATAGCAGTGGTGAAATCCAATTTTTTTTACTACCGGTTCTGTGGGCGTGACTTGGTGGGCGTGGTGTGGCTTGGTGGGCGTGGCTTGGTGGGCATGGCAGGGGAAGGATACTGCAAAATTCCCATTCCCTCCCCACTCCTGGAGGAAGGATATTGCAAAATCTCCATTCCCACTCCACTCTGGGGCCAGCCAGAGGTGGTATTTGCCGGTTCTCCGAACTACTCAAATTTTCCGCTACCAGTTCTCCAGAACCTGTCAGAACCTGCTGGATTTCACCCCTGGTCCATAGGTTATTTAAACAACAGAAATTAGAAGACAAGTAAGGTTATAAATAGTTCTTTTTAACTACAAACTAAATTCTGTTGGATTCCACAAGATATATTCCCATGTTTGTATGCATAGAACCTTAGCCATAAAAAAGCTACCTTATATTGAAAATTGGGAATATAATTTTACAGCCATAGAAGATTTAAGCCCTCACATTTTTATATATTAGCAGGCAACAGTACTGATGACCAGAACAAAAATGATACACTAATAGGAAAAGAAATTCCTAATAATTTGATACAAAAGCTTTGAACAAATCACGTTTAAATCTATGGCTACTTGTAGATTCAAGGAGAGAGAGAGGGAGGGAGGGAGGGAGGGAGGGAGATAGAGAGAGGGAGAGAGAGAGAGAGAGAGAGAGAGAGAGAGAGAGAGAGAGAGAGAGTTCACTGATGATGATGTTGAATAGTAACACAAACTCTGTCCTTTTCTTGAATGCAAACTGTAAATCACAGTATTTGTAATATAATATCATAACTCATGTTCCTTTATTCCCCTCCCACTGCCATTCCCACCCCCTTCTGCAGACATTCATGCTTCTTAGCTAATAAATCTTCCTAGCAAATTTTAAACATATTGTCTATGGTTGATCATAGGACCTAAATAAATCAAGAATAAGAATAAGAATAAGTTCCAGATGGCTGTGAAGATCTGGCTCTACCCTCAAGTATTGGGCTAAGATAAGGGTTGAACCAGGGGTGGTTTTCACTTACCTTCCCTACCGGTTCGCAAATGTGAGCGTGTGCGCACAGCCTTCTGTGCATGCGCACAGGCTCGAAAACTGGGATAAATGGGACATCATTATGTCTGGGCAGTCAGCGCTACCGGTTCGCCCGAACCAGATAGAACTGGCTGAATACCACCACTGGGTTGAACTATGAGGATGCTTGGAGATGGGTTATTTTGTTTTTATGTATTGTTATTAGCTGTCTAGAGTAATCATATGAGATAGATAGCCATATAAGCTCTTTCAATAAATAAAATATAGAGGTTCTTTTAAACAATTTGGTCCCAAGCCATTTAGGACTGTAAAGGAGCCGTGATGATGCAGTGGTTAGAATGTAGTATTGCAGGCTAACTCTGCCAAGACTTCGATCATGACCGGTTCAAGGTTGACTCAGCCTTCCTTTCTTCTGAGGTCAGTAAAATGAGGACTCAGATTGTTGGAGGCAATATGCTGACTCTGTAAACCACTCAGAGAGTGCTGTAAATATGGAGCAATATATACAGTAAGTCTAAGTGCTATTGCTATCACTATAAATGATAGCTTTAGCATCCTCAGCCAAATCCTAGCTCCACCAAATTCTTTGGCAACAGTGCAAATGTGTTTTAACAACAACAGCAACGTGACATCTAGTCTCTGTGAGAAGCATTTTGCATTTGCTGATTTTCAAACCACCTTTAAATCAAGAGCTACGCATGAAATGTTGGGTTAGGGAATTTGGACTACTGTGCAAATATGAGTAGCAAAGTCTGCTTTTTCCAAAGGAAGTATATCAATATAAATTCAGGGAAAGTTCACACAACTCTTTCTAATTCCATGCAGAGTAGAAGAAGCAAAACGCTCAGGTTCTGCAATGGGCTTTATAGGCTGTTGCATTTATGTGTTACATGTAGACATCAGAGGCAGTTGAGAAGACATATTTATGTTCTTGCCATTAGCAGCTTTCATAAAAGCTGCATCTCCTGGTGTTTTGTGGTATTTCCTATCATTGCTCTTGACCCGACATTCCAGGAAGGAGAAAATGTTGCACCATTCATCAGAAAGATTGTGATCTACATCAGATTAATAAAAACATCTAACAAATGAAAAATGATTTCCATAGATAGTTGCCAGCTGTCCATAGGGGGGTTCTTCACAGTCTGCTCTATTATTGTCAGGGTTCCAAGTAATAATTCCATAGCAAACAAAACTCCGAGGCAGATAAATTCCTCATAGTTTTATTGAATATATCATATTGGCACAATTCTGGTGAAAACCGACTCTGAAGGTTCCCGCGGTTTTCACCTAATTAAAAGTAGAGGTTTTTTTCCCTTCCCCAAACAATCAGTCACATGGTCCAATCAGGGTACCATCCGGTTGCCTGGTAACATCACTCCTCCTCTCTCTGACCAGGTATGAGAATGTCCTTGGTTCCCAGGAGGAAGTATTTTGTTTTGGCTACAAAACCCCAGCTATCTCTATTCCCCCCTCCCTATCCCTCAGCTCCAGCAACACTGAAGTCCAAAATGACTTCAGCCAGGTCAGCTTCAGAGTTGACTACTACCTACAAGGCAAGGTTTCCTGCTCCTGCATACCATGGAATCAGGCTCTAGCCTGAAATTTTCTGATAGATGTAGGCTCTTCTCCATTTACAAAGATCAAGAAATAAAGTCAAACTAAAATAGTGATAGATTTGTGCTCACACATTCTTTCCCATATTTCATTTTGCACTGTTAGCAATACGCATTCCTACTATTAGAGTTTGCCTGCTTGGTTTTCACTGGAAATGAATGATGTTTTGTTTTCTTCTCTCAACACATGCATTAACATTTACAACTTTATAAAAAAACAACAAATCAGACAGATACCACACCTGATGACTCTAAATACTTCAAAGCTTTCTTGCAAATGCTGAACCTACCTTTTATTTCTTCCCTTTCTTCTTCTAATGTCAGGGACCTAGAAAGTAATTCTCCTTGCCCCATCTTTCTCCCCTTCAAACACAAAGGCACACGCTATCCATGCATAATTAAGTGCCCGCTGACTTATAGATAGAAGACCCTTAGATAGAAAAGCCTACTTTGATCCAAAGTCAACTCAACATCAATATTTCCATGAAGATGTGGAGCTTTCAGTAATCAGCACAAGCTGGGCTGTGAAGTTAATTAACTAAACAGGAGTTCCAGAAGAAATACATTAAGATAGTTTTGCTAGTTACTTTTCCCCCTTGAAATTGTGATCAGGATAGGTCTCTGCTGAAGGGCAAATTTCCTTTATGCCTTTTGACATCCAGAAAGGCTTGCCACTGTTTTGTCATCCAGAAGGGGGTCTTGCCATTGTCCCTGTCATGTCCCCATCGGAGCCTGAATCTGTGGAGGAAGACGAGCTGGAGCCGGAGCCGAGGGAGACCGAGGGATGGCTTGCTAGCAGGGAGGAACAGGCCAGGACAACCAACAGAGGGCAGGCAGTGGAAATGAGGAGCGAAGGAGCTCAGGTGATGAGCAAGAACCACTCCCTCCTGATCCCTGAGCACAGAGAGTGGAGAGGAAGTGGGAACAGCCCAGGCCAACCTGATGACTCGGGAGGAGAGTGCCCCGTCCCTCTTCACAAGACACACCTGGGGATTGAGACTTAAGGAGATGCTGTGGGGAGGGGTGTTTGTTGGGAACAAATGCTGAATTCATGGAGTTGTGTGTGCCATTGTCAATGATTGGAGTTTCCTGGACTTCTTGCTTTATTTCTTGCTTTCTGGATTAATTGCCTTGTTCCTTTGCTTCCTGAAACCATTGCTGTGTTCCTTTGCTTCCTGGACTCATTGACTTATTGCCTTGCCCCGCTGGATTTCTTACTTTGCAACCATTGTGCTCACAGCACTTTGCTGGTGTGTGTGTGTGTGTGTGTGTGTGTGTGTGTGTGTGTGTGTGTGTGTGTGATCACTTTGCTCTAGGACTTGCCATAATGTGGGAGCGTTTGGGGAAAATTGGAGCAATAAAAGGGCAATTTGAACTATCAGCTGACTGTGTTGCCTCTGTGCCTTGCCCCGGGTCATCACAGTCCCCCTGTGGCTTTCCCCTCTCACTTCTATCTGATACACTGGATTCAACAGACAATTTTCCAAATGACATCTTCGAATCAGAATATAACCAAATGGATGATTACAATCTGAGTAGCCTTTTCATATTTGAAGAGTGATGAAAATCAGAACTGCTTAATGATTTTGTTATATAGGATTATTTGCAGAAGTGAAATGCTACCGGTTCGGACTGGTTCGCCTGAACCGGTAGTAAAAAATGCTACCGTTTCGGGCGAACCGGTGTATCCGACGATCAGCTGTGCGATGATCAGCTGTGGGCGCGATCTAGATTAGCTAGAAAGTGGCACAGCTGAGGCCCCCCCTCGCTGTTCTACTTACCTTTGCAGACTCTGATGGCTTCAAAATGCTCCTTTTTCAGCACTGCACAGTAGTGACTGTGGCGTGCATGCGCGCACAAAGAGCGCATGAAGCGAACCGGTAGCAGACTTCAGAGAATTTCACCCCTGATTATTTATATATCATTTTGTTACATATCTGTATCTATTACAGTTTCATGTTTTAAAAAATCTCTAAGTCTAAAGGGATGAAAAAAGAGAGGGAGAGAGAAAGAAGGAAGGAAGGAAGGAAGGAAGGAAGGAAGGAAGGAAGGAAGGAAGGAAGGAAGGAAGGAAGGAAGGAAGGAAGGAAGGAAGGAAGGAAGGAAGGAAGGAAGGAAGGAAGGAAGGAAGGATTACATAAAAACTTTTGAAGTTAACAAAATTGGTCAACAATTGAAAATTTGGTAACTGGGGATGTCAGCTGAAATGGAGCGTAATTCATTTGGCTGAAAGTTTTATGTAAAAATACCTAATTTGTATCTCCCAAATGTACACACAAATCAATTGTGCAGTCACTGCACACAAAAATAAGCAATTTGGAAATGTTGTCATGTGATTCAGCATTTAGAAATGTGCACATAGTATGAAAGAGTGCACCTAAATGTGTATTTTAAAGGTAAAGGTTCCCCTCGCACATATGTGCTAGTCGTTCCTGACTCTAGGGGGCGATGCTCATCTCTGTTTCAAAGCCGAAGAGCCAGCGCTGTCCGAAGACATCTCCGTGGTCATGTGGCCGGCATGACTAAAAGGTCAAAGGCGCACGGAATGCTGTAATGTGTATTTTAGTTAATAGCAAATTTAGAACTACAGTACATTCAACTGGAGGAAAAATATTTGCATAATATAGACTAGAAAACGTGCATTGGCAAAACATTGTGTAGGGTGGTTTCCCCCCCCCCCTAAATTTGCAAATGCTTGAAATAATGAACTGAAACAAACAAGGTTTGGAAAACAAGAGACTTGAGTTGCCCAATGTATCCATTCTTTCCCAAATAACGTGGGATTTGGTATTGAGACTGCTGGGAAGCAGGAAATTGTCTAATATTGTAATCATACCCATAGCCAGAGGAAATTTACTTCTGCTGTATATTTTATGTATGCAAGTCTGAATATATCCTTGACCTGCATATGTGTATGTTGGCTGTACATATATGCCCTAACTTGTCAGAATTGTTGGTGTGTGATTAATTAGCAAGATTACAAGGTTAGTAAGAACTGAAGTGAGTTGTTCCTTCAACTTGGCCTTCTTTTAAAAGTTGTCAAAAGTGAGTAAGTACAATGATCAACTACACATAGGATGAACTTCAAGAAATGTAAAAAAAAAAAAAACTTTCATAGAAACAAATTCATGAACACGTAATTCCCATAGCATTGTCTTACTGTCTAAATATCTAGACATATACTGTATAACCATGTAGTATAGCTGTATACTATACTACATATAGCTGTATACTATACTATACTTATCAGAGTTTGTTGCAGAAAATGAAATCCAGAAAGCACACACAGGCAGACTGATTTAGCAGGATTGATTTAAATAAGAAACTTCTTTATATACAAGGATAACAGATGTGTATTTACAATACCATTATAGATTCTTCTTCAATGTAATAACAGTTACAGGCAGAAGAGAACAGTTAGTTTCATTTCAGCAGTTTTTCAGAGAGAGACAGACAGTACAGAGTGGGCTGAGCCATGCCCAGCCTTCTAGCTTCAGTTTCGATTCTCTGCACAGACTCAGATGTGTTTAGCTCTCATTGGCTGACTTAGTTGCTATGCCTATTCATTGGCTGACCTTGTTACCACTGGCTCTCCCAGTTCATGAATATTCTAACACTCCTCCCTTCATGACTGGAAGAGACATAAATCAAATAATTTAATATTCTTCCTAGACCTGTATTTGAAGACCCACATTCACAGTTCCCTTCAAATACCTGAGAACCCTTTTACTGCAATACATCCTTTGCAATGAAACAAAGATCATCCACAAATGCTAACAGTTGACAATCCCCACCTTGTAACTTTCCAGTCTATATGCAATTACCAGCCTTGCAACTCTTGAACTCAAGACCCTTCAATGCCTTATCTAGACATACATTCCAATTCCTGGCTGATTGCTTCAGCCCATAAAAGGCCTTGTTCAATTTATACACCATGTTAGGCTTTTTACTTTCATATCCTGGTGCTTGAACCATGTAAATTTCTTCCTCTAACTCAGCATTGAGGAATGCTGTGGTTATGTCAAAATGCCAAATCTTATGGCCATGCGCCACTGCCAACGCTAATGCAAGCCTGATGCTTTCACTCTTTACAGTTGGCGCAAATACGTCATCATAGTGCACATTTTTCATCTGTGAAAACCCTTGTGCCACTAACCTTGCTTTATATTGTACCTCATTATTGGGTAGTACTTTCTTTTTGTATACCCATTTGCATCCTACAGCTTTGCTACCCTGTGGCAAAGTCATAGATGTGAACACTTCATGTTCATCCGCATTCATGCAAAATACAGAAGTCAGACTACTAGCAAGAACAACTTGCTATTGCAGTAGAAAACATGCAGTATTTGGCTGTCTTTGCACCTACATTTTGGAGCCCTATTCAAATACTGGTTATTCCGTTTAAAGCTCTATGGAGCTTCAGCACAACTATACTGAAATGGCCACCTCACTGAATCAGTGTCAAGATTCTTCTCTGGCAGGAAATGAAGAAAAAAGGTAGACTAAGAAGCAGGCCTTTTCAATACACTCCCCAAAGAAGTGGTTATGGTCTCCTCATTGTTGGCATTCAATGTCTCTTTTAAAGAGACATTAAGCATTTTCAACTCTTCAAGGTAGACTATTTTAGGAAATAGACACCATAAGAATGACAGGAAATAGGCTAGAGCATGGGTGTTAAACTCGATTTCCTTTAGGGCCACATCAGGGTTGTGTTTGACCTTGGGGGGGAGGGGCATGGCCAGCTCAACGTCACTTGTGTCAGGGGTGCCTGTGGTGGCCCGAGCACTCTGTCAGTGAAAACGGGCTCCTGAGCTCCGTTTTTGGCTGCGACGGCCTCCTGCAACCCTCTGCCAGTGAAAATGGTGCTCGTGAGGGCTGCCCACAGCTCTCCCGAGCTCTGTTTTCGCTGGCAGAGGCACCGCAGGCCGGTCTTTCACTGTTTCCAGGGCGGCCCCATGGGCCAGATCTAAGCACCCCGCAGGCCAGATCCGGCCCGAGCCTTGAGGTTGACACCCCTGGGCTAGAGCAACAAAATCTAACAAGTCTGGATGGGTTTCCTCATTCCTCCATTTTTCTCTGTGTAAATGAGGAAGATACCTGTGGGAAGAATCTCAGGTTTTCAACTTGAAAACTTTTGAAAAGTTGAAGATTCAATTTTTTCTCCAGTAACTTTCAACTTTCAGCCCCCTCTTGTCTGACTGTTGCCTTGGTAGCAGCTGTTCCTTGCCCTTCATGACCGTACTCACTTCCCTCTAAATAGCCTCACAGCATTTTTCCTTTCTTCTTGTTATATCAATGAAAGTTAGAGAAAAGTCAGCTAAAATGTATTTTTAAATGTTTGCTTCCTGCCCTAGATTTAAATCACTACCCTTACATATGTTCTGAAAGATGAACTCTCTAGTTTTCACCAAATAACTAGCATGTAGGATGGGGAATCCTTTATGCTATTATTGCATTATTTTCATTTTATTTTTGTTTTGGTGGAGAACTATTAAAATGTAAGGATCAGAACAATCCTTGAAGATAATCTAATCCAGTGATGGTGACCTTTTTGGACTCAGTGTATCAAAAATTTGGAAAATGCCTAGCTGGATTCTTCTTGCATGTCACTCCCTGCCCAACAAAAATGAACAACAACCTTCTCCCAATTAGGCCACCCTGAATAGTATAATTTGACTGCCTTGACGTTAGCCCTAGAACCATGGCTGCCACCAAAAAACTCTACCTTGCACCATTCCCCAAAGAATGCAAGCCTTAGGGAATGATACAATTGCCCTCACAGCCCAGTATTCCCCAGGATCTGAAGCATGCCGCTTACCTTCAGATAGTGTTCTCTTTCAATTGACAGGTCTCTGTGGCCCACCTGAGGTTGCTTCGGGTCACCTGAGTCTTAAAATGGCTTCAGAGAATGCTCTTCCTTGACCTCTGCAGCTTCTGAAAATTGCCCCAAAACACACTTCATCCTCAAACAATTTTCAGAGGGTCAGGAGATCATACAAGACCACACTCCTTTCTCACACAGTCTCTGCAGTCTTTGAAAATTGCACAAGAATGAACTGTGCTTTCAAGAATAGTTATTGCTGGGTGTTGGGTGAATCACCCAAAACATTATGGCACATCACGTTTGACACATGTGCCATTGGTTTGCCATCACTGATCTAATCTATGCTGTTGTACAATGGAGGATTCCATTCCTGAAGCTCTTTCTGCAGTATGCTAGGCACCAATACTTGAGCCAATGCTTCACTTTGAAAAAACTACCGTATTTTTCGGACTATAAGACGCACCGGTGTATAAGATGCACCAAGATTTTGAAGAGGTAAGTAAGAAAAAAAGTGTTTGCCCTCTCCCAGCCCCCAGGAGCACTCTGCAGACCTCCCAAACCCTCTGCACACCCCATTTTTGTGAAAAACGGGTCATTTTTTATCCTCTGTGCACCTGTTTTCGTGCGGGGCAGGGCTTCAGGAGGCCAAAAATGGCTGTATTCGGTGTATAAGATGCACCAACATTTCCACCCTCTTTTAGCGGGGAAAAAAGTGTGTCTTATACTCCGAAAAATACGGTATATTCCCTTTTCTTTTGACATTAAAAAAAATACCACTTGTGCTCAAAAATTGTTTGTCTTCCTGCTTAACTTCTTGTACCTTTGATATTTTTTTCCAAAGTCGGGAGATATATTTATGCAATAGTTTAAGTCATGCAAAATAATAATAAACATTATTATTATCTCTTTTATTCATTAAACATGAAACTCAGTCAACTGAACATTTAAAAATGTGTCACAAATACCATTGACTGGTGCTAATGGTTGATACAGGTTGCTGCCAGCATCCTAGGTATCAACCAGGGGTGGGTTCCAGTTACCTTCCCCACCGGTTCGCATCGCGATGTTTTGCGCGCGCGCGCTCCCTCCGCTCTCGCGCGCGCGTTCCCTCGGGCAATTTAGCTTCCGCACGTGCTCAGTAGCTTCAATCAGTCTGAAACACAGCTGAGGAGCTGATCAGCTGTGCTTCGGGCGAAGGAATAAGGCGGGAGGGCCCTTTTTCAAGCGGAAAAACCTTCCACACAGTAAAAAAAATCACTAAAAATTCCCAAAAAAAGATGGCGGCGCCCACGGACCGGCACCGACCGAACCGGATCCATGACATCACCAGCGGGTCGCTAACGGTTCGGGCGATCCAGTCCGAACCGGGAGGAACCCACCCCTGGTATCAACCAAGTATCTTCTTAAAATATACGGTGTTCCGAGCAGTGCAGTTTTTTGCAGTTCCGCTGGTGTTATTGCAGGAAGCTGCAATTTCTAGATATATTTTGTAAAATTCTTGGACATGGTACCAAGTGCCCCGATGACAATGGGTATCACTGTTACATGTTTCATCCATAGCCGTGTAGTTTCAATGGCCAGGTCGCGATATTTCGTGATTTTTTCCAGTTCTTTTTCTTCGACTCTGGCGTCTCCTGGTACAGCGATATCAATCAACTGTACGCTTTGTTGTTGTTGTTGTTGTTATTGTTATTGTTATTATTTTATTATTATTTTATTATTATTATTATATTATTATTATTATTATTTTATTATTATTATTTTATTATTTATTAAATTTGTATGCCGCCCAACTCCCAAGGTACTCTGGGCGGCTCACAAAAACATAA
>QLTV01001721.1:369344-387361 GCA_003457575.1 Thermophis baileyi
GGGGGGAGGAGGAGGAGGAGGAGGAGGAGGAGGAGGAGGAGGATTAGGATTATTTTTGCCCATGCAGAAAATTCCTTTGAATTTTGGGGAATTAATTCACTAATTCAAAGATTCAACTTAAATGTCTTCAAATGAAATTACTGAATAAAGGCTTCATAGAGGCTAAATGCTCAGGTCAAATACAAAATACCTATTTTAGCTTACCCATGTTCTAATAGAGGTAAAACTATGTTTCCTGATTCTCATTCTACATCAGTGTGCTGCACTGAGAGAAACATATATGCTACCGGCATCATGATATAGTATACACAGTTGCATATTTGACAAATTGAAATGAAACTCCAGATGGGATTTTAACTCTCAACAACCTCTCTTTGTTTAGAAACAGAAGCAAATCCATTGTGTAAAGTCACATATGCAAAGACTGCAGTGGAAAATTATTTGGAGTTGGGCTCCAATTTGTCATTTATTTTGTAAATGCTGAGTGGCTCGAAAGATAAAAACACACCGTTCACAGTTTACATGTGATCCCTATGGAAGCATCACAAATTAACAGTGTTTCAATGCCATCCCAATCTAGATGTTCTCTATATATGAATTCCAGATGGAAAAGAACACTTACTAAGATACTTTATATGCAAATTTAGACAATCTCTTCTGCATCAAAGTCATTCTTCCTGGAATGTCCCTTGAGAAATGCCCCTCACCCACCCCAATCTCAAGTTATGCTTGTGACAACTACTCACTGGTAAAAATGTATATTACTTCTAACCAAATACTTCAGACAATAGCTTTGGTATCTTATCCGCATCTATGTAATAGTCATACTTTCATTCAACAGCATAAAAATATATATAAGGATAAAAAGATTTTGAGGGTATATGTTCCCCCTTCATTTTATGCCATCATACTCTTCCAGATGTGATTAAACAGCAAAGTAGGTACATAATGAAATCAGCTTCCTATTGAGGCACATCAATTATCAAGACACTTACACACAGGTATATGAATAACCCTTTGAAAGCTTTTTCAAGCTTTTCCAAGAGATCAGAGATCTGCAGGAAGGACTGTTACAGATTTATACAGAGAATATGAAGATCATGACAGTGAAAAAGGAAGAAGCGAAAGATTGATATTTCTCATTTACATCTTTCATTTATTTCTTGATGGCTATTACCTTTGCCCCACTCCTGAAGGGCTGCCAAAGTCTGAAGCAAAATGCTATTTTTAGTATGTGTGAAATACAGTTTATATTGTACCTCCATGGGCAATTATTTTATTTTACACTCATTCCCCAAAGATTTTTGCTTGTCATTCTTTGCAGCCACATTGTTCCATACTCTTCTTTGCAATTGTTCTTCTTTGTATGCTTTAGACCTATACAGAGTTTCTGTATCAGGTGGCTTCCTCGTTAGTTCAAATACTTTTTTTTTTTGCTCTAGAAGCAAAAGAAAATAATTTCTTTTTTTTTCTTTTTTCTTTTTGGTTCTGTTTCAAAGGAACTATTTGAAACATTTGGAACTAAACTGAAAGAGGATTGTTCTCAAGTCTCCAAGTGAGATTTTCAGCAATGTTACAATACGAGATTGTAACAAGCATTCTGTTTAAAGATATAGTGAAAAAGTTATCCTGCACAAAATTGATATGTATTATTGTATCTGGATAAAGAACAGTATTAAGTGTTTGGCAAATATACCATACATGCTTACATGATATACTTCAGTTTCTTATTCTGGTAAATATTGTCTTCCAATAGATAAATTGGAAGACATATCTGCTACAACGTCCTACCTGTCAACGACTACTTCAGCTTCAATCACAACAATACACAAGCACACAACAGATACAAATTCAAAGTGAACTGCTCCAAACTCAATTGCAGAAAAAACCACAACAGAGTGGTTAATGCCTGGAACTCACTACCTGACTCTGTGGTTTCTTCCCCAAACCCCCAAAACTTTAACCTTAGACTGTCTACTGTCGACCTCACCCCATTCCTAAGAGGCCTGTAAGGGGCGTGCATAAGCGCACCAGCGTGTCTACCGTCCCTGTCCAAATGTTCCCTTTTATTTGTACACATTTTATGTATTCAAATAGTGTTATACTTATGTATATTATCAAATACGTACTTGACAAATAAATAAATAAATAAATAAATAAACAAATAAACAAACAAACAAATTGCATATAATGATTGTTCTTTCTCTTCCCACCAATCCTGCTATGCAAAAAATATAGCAATTAAACAACATATTTTTATATTCATGTATATTCAGGAGAAAAAATATATAGTTTTCCATAGGGTTTCATTTCTGAGTGTGATTAATGCAGATATAATCCTGCCTTAAATTAAAATTATCATCACATCATATTGCTTTCCCCATTGCACTCAAATTAGTTCAAAACACAGCATGACAAAAGTATCTGCTCAAAGAATTAAGACATCTTGTCCCTAAGAATTCTGAAAAAGTGACTTAAAGATAGTCATACAATAGGATAACATGAATATTTTCCTATGAAAAAGATTGGCCTATATAGTTTTTTTTCTCTTTGTCATTATTAATCCCAGTTTTATAATTTGAACTAGGCTAAACCTAGTTTGGTAATTAAGAAGGACTAGTGGTGACATGATAGCAGGGTTCCAATATTTGAGGGGCTGCCACAAAGAAGAAAATAACAACTTATTTTCCAAAGCACCAGAAGGCAAAACAAGAAATAATGGTTGGAAAATAACCAAGGAGAGAAGCAACCTAGAACCAAGGAGAAATTTCCTCATAATGAGAACAATCAACCAGTGGAACGGCTTGCCTTCAGCGGTTGTGACTGCTCCATCACTGGAGGCTGTTAAGAAGAGACTGGACAGACACTTGTCAGAAATGGTATAGGATCTCCTGCTTGAGCAGCGCATTGAACTAGAAGACTTCCAATGTCCCTTCCAATGACAAGGAAGAAGAAGAAGGAGAAGGAGAAGGAGAAGGAGAAGGAGAAGGAGAAGGAGAAGGAGAAGGAGAAGGAGGAGAAGGAGAAGGAGAAAGAGAAGGAGAAGGAGGAGAAGGAGAAGAAGAAGAAGAAGAAGAAGAAGAAGAAGAAGAAGAAGAAGAAGAAGAAGAAGAAGAAGAAGAAGAAGAAGAAGAAGAAGAAGAAGAAGAAGAAGAAGAAGAAGAAGAAGAAGAAGAAGAAGAAGAAGAAGAAGAAGAAGAAGAAGAAGAAGAATAATCACCTCACCTTTTCACCGAAAAAAGAAATGGGTCTTTGTATAATGTTCTCCAAATATTCTCCATTGTATTTTAGGTAGCTCCCATTCATTCTGAAAGAGAAACTCAGAATGGCATTATGAAGATCAAAGATTGTGGGGACATGGAAAGAGAGAGATAAGGAAGAAATGTATTGATTAAGGTTATGGACAAGGAATAGGGAATCCTAGGTTCTAGTCCTCATTTATCCATGGAAGTTGGCTGAGTGACTAGGAACCAATCACACTTTCTCAGTCCTAAACTGGGAAGTCACAAAATACCTATCTATCAACACACATCAGACCAGCCTGTATGATAGTTTCTGGCCCATGATGTTCAATCAATGAATTCTTAAAAGAAAGTCGAAAAACCTTTTAAACAAGACTCATTTGAAAATCAAAGTCAGAAATTAATTCTATATATAATGAGGTAAAGATATATAGATGTCAAAATTGAATTTGGATTGGGCAAACATGTCATGCTGTACAGAAGAAGAAAATAAACAAAATAAAAGTGTATGTAAAGAACAATGAGCAAAATGAAGATGTACAGTTAAAAATAGGAATCCTGTAAAGAAAATCTTTTCCTGTAGAGGAAAGCTACAGTCTAGGAATATACAAATCACATTAACATCTTGGGTAGTGAAATAATTAGAAAGCCAACTCAGAATGGGTTTAAAATGAGAGTGAGAAATTCTAAATCCATCGTTAAAATGATAGAAATTTTAAAAATCCATAAGTACATGGATGATAACAGTAAGACAGAGTCCCTCTCTGAGGGAGATGGGCAGATCAATCAATCAATCAATCAATCAATCAATCAATCAATCAATAAGATATAGAATTGATATAGAAATCTGAACACCTTAAATTTAAATTAAAATCCCCCAAATTGATGCAGTGCATCTCCTTACCAAGGGATGCGGTGGCTCAGTGGCTAAGACGCTGAGCTTGTCGATCAGAAAGGTCGGCAGTTCGGCAGTTCGAATCCCTAGCACTGCGTAACGGAGTGAGCTCCCGTTACTTGTCCCAGCTTCTGCCAACCTAGCAGTTCGAAAGCATGTAAAAATGCAAGTAGAAAAATAGGGACCACATTTGGTGGGAAGGTAACAGTGTTCCGTGCGTCTTCGGCATTTAGTCATGCCAGCCACATGACCACAGAGATGTCTTCGGACAGCGCTGGCTCTTCGGCTTTGAAACAGAGATGAGCACCGCCCCCTAGAGTCGGGAACGACTAGCACATATATGCGAGGGGAATCTTTACCTTTTACCTTTATCTCCTTACCGTCCATGTAGTGATGTCCATCAATTTTATTTAGTATCAAAAAATTGGAGTCTGTGGTTCACTGGAGATAATGCAGACAGTTGAAAATGCTCATCACAATTTGGAAGAAAACATCTAGGAGGAGGAGGAGGAGGAGGAGGAGGAGGAGGAGGAGGAGGAGGAGGAAGAGGAGGAGGAGGAGGAGGAAAATTTTACAAATTACTACATGGATGATACATAAATTAAACTTAAAATATAATAGATGAGATCAGGAACTGGTGAGGTTTGCAAACTGACACTATGAAGAATGAGGTAGAAAGATGTTTTTTTTTTTTTGCAGTCCATCAACAAGCATTACAAACGAATAAAATGACATCAAGGATTCAACATACTGTACATTAAACAGCAGCAAATGTAGACTTTGTAAAAAGAAAACAAACTGTGGATCGCATAATTAGTGAATGTAACAAAGATGCTCAGACTAACTATAAACAATATCATTACAGAATAGCCATTATGATCCCTTGGCATCTGTGCAAAAAAATAAAATTTCCATATTTCCCAAATGTGGGGAAAAAATCACAGTATTGAAAAAGCTTTTGAAAATTAAATTGTTAAAATGTTATGGTTTTATAGTTTTGATTGCCAGCTAGACCCAAAACACAACAATAATTGAGAAAAGTAATTTTTGTAGATGTGGGACAGCAGAATAGAAGAATAAGAATTGGAAAAATAATAAAATATAGCAGTTTAATAACAAAGGTAGTACTGTAGTTTATGATAATTTTACGTCATCCCTATACTTATTAGATGGAATAATAAACAGTTTAAACATTATTATAAGAACTAAATATTTTGATTAGATTGAATGTAGACCTATCAAAACAAACCACAATAAACCATAAACCACTTGCTGGGCAGATATTGCATTTTAAGATGCTATTTTAAGATGGTAACGAGGTTCTTTTTGTGATTATTTTTGTTTGCCTATTTACCATATTATTCTTTGATGAAATAATAACATACCCTCCTTGTCATGAGGTAGAGTCTTGTGATGGTTTGTTGAGATTGTGAGCTGGGTTGAAGAAGACAGATTCTATTGGTGGTCACCCATGGTAGACAGGTCTTAGCAGAAGAGCTTTACTAAGTGTATCTAGTAGCCCATTTAATATAGTGAGAAAACGGGGGGGGGGAGTTCTATAGCAGATTGATTGTCACTCAAGTCAAGGACTGCATTTATTGACATGTGTGCAATGGGATTTAGGAGCTATGGCTGGACAATTAGGATCTAGTCCTGTAGGATTACTTGAAGAATAATTACAGAACAGACAAAAGTATACTGCATTTGAAAGTCACACCATTGTGGCCTGCCAATATAAATCAGAACCAACAAAGCAAGGATACTTAAAGCAAACATTTGAAATCACAAACAGGCATGGAATTAAAATGTTGAATGGCCAAACAATTAGACCATAAGGATGAAACCTACAAGTATCTGGGCATTTTATAATTGCATAACATCGAGGAGGAAGAGGAGGAGGAAGAGGAGGAGGAAGAGGAGGAGGAGGAGGAGGAGGAGGAGGAGGAGGAGGAGGAGGAGGAGGAATTTCTCAACAATGAAGCAGATTTAGTTGAAAAGAAAAAGGGGCAGCAGATTTCCGTTGAGAAAGTAGGTGGGATGACGCATGGCCAGCAGTCTCGAAAGCAGGGAGGAGGAGGAGGAGGAGGAGGAGGAGGAGGAGGAGGAGGAGGAGGAGGAGGAGGAGGAGGAGGAGGAGGAGGAGGAGGAATTTCTCAACAATTAAGCAGCTTTAGTTCAACAGCAAAATGGTGAAACTAAAATAATAAATATAGGTTAGTTTTTCATACAGTATATTTTCACTTGGGTGGGTTATCCAATGCCAAATACTTTCCCTTGAAGTTATTCCTTTGAAACAGTTTTCAGATGGGTAATTTAAACACTTTCAGAAATACATAAAGTGAAAATCTATTTTTAAAGAATGTCATTGCAGGTGTTGGCCTCCAGAAATATGTCTTCCACAAAAAAAGCATATTTTCCTAGCTATAGTTATTATCTTGTGATTGGGAAAGGAAGGGATTTGAATTGTGGTTGGTAAGTATGTGTATACTTAGTAAGGTTTTCATAGGCAACCTTTTTATGAAAGATTGGGGCAGGATTTGTTTTCTCAAGTTCCTATTTAGTATTTGAAATCAACCACCTTTTCTGAATAGCAAGTACAGTAGATGAGGTGAATACGTGATGAACCTCCAGTGCTCTTTTGAGATTTCTAGCATAACTACTATTAATATATTAGGTGAGTGGATCAGTTTATGTCTAGTCCATATCACATTTGGATCTCTCACTTTACACTGAAATACATATTTTGGGATGTACAACACTGTTCTCTTATGAACTAGGTTATAAAAGGCAGGTCATCCAAAAAGATAATTGTAAAAATATATTTTGATTTTTTTTTTCAAATAAATAATTATGATACAATACACAAGTGCAAACCCTATGGCACTGCTGTGTTCTAAATGATAGTTTGGTCTGAGAGATATTTATATGGAATTGATGAAAATTGCATTCCCGTAACATCTCTGGCCTGTGCTTAGTTTTAGAATTAGGTTGGCCTAATGATAGGGATATACAACTATGCTGGCATAATTGAACAGGACTGAGGTCAGTAGTTCAGAGGCGTTCCAATGGAACATTATTATTAGTCATTACCAGTAATGGAAGCATTTTGTTTCCAAGGTCTCACAACATATTATGTTGCTGTTCTTCTAAGGTCAATGGTTCAGCATTGGCTGAAGGGGTGGGCTGCTGGGGGTTTGCAGGGGTTCGGGAGACCCTCTAGCTAAGATTCTGTGCAGTTTGGAGAACCCCAAAATCCCACTACTGGCTGGCCCTGCCCGCCCCACCCCACCCCTCCCAGGAGTCCCCATGCAGCCCGTTTTGGATGCAGGTAAGTGCAGGCCGCGTGCAGAAGCTCGGGGAGGGCAAAAAATGGGTCTACCAGAAATTTGGGGAGGCCGGAAACGGGCCCGTTTCCAGCCTCTGAGGGCCTCCAGAGTTTTTGCCCTCCTGGAGGCTCGAGGAAAGCCTCTGGAGCCCGGGAAGGGCAAAAAATGCCCCCCCCCATGGTGCAGGAGGCTGACTAGGCCACGCCCACCATGGCCACGTTCACCCAGCAACCGGGCAGAGAACCCCTTGCTAAAAATTTTGAAGCCCACCCCTGAGTCCACATGCTTACAAAATAAAGAATAGACATTTAGTTCTTGGATGTCTAAAGGCAGAAGAATCTAACAAAGATCTATTGAAATGTTTCTCAGCATAGATTTAAACCAGAGATACTGCACATAATCAGAATTCCAGGAAAGCATGTTCCCCCTGATAGCATTGCTTGCATATCCCAGATTTATCCAAAAGTTTGTACTAAATTATATATATATATATATATTTAATGTGAAAAAAGAGGAAATATTTTTTTTAAAAAAAAATCAAGCTTAATGTCTAATGCTCTTTTGGTATCTGACTCTTTGTCCACCAAAAGTTGGATAATCTTGAAGTAGACAGTCTGTTAATGGCATTATATACAGTACCTACAGAGTAAGCTGACTGGACAGAAATTAGCTTGATGACGTTTATAAGCTTTATAAGCAATTCAACAGATCTTTAAGGTCAATTTTCATAAAATGGAGAAATGTTTCCCAGGAGATTCTGAATGAAAACTGCATGAACAAAATTGGGAAAAGTCAACCAATATTGTTCCGCATGTTTGGCTATCATACAGACCTTTGTGAACATAGTTTTTCCCACTTTTCCTAGAAGAATTAAATTCTTCAACCAAGACTACTGTCAAGGTAAATATTTAAAATGGGGTCCTTCGTCATAGAATGTACTATTACTGAAAACCAGAAGGACATATCAATGTGTCTGGCTCAGTATATTAACATTGCACTATTTATTCAATGACAGCTAGCAAAGAGGACATTATCCACGTGGAAGAATAGAGTTAGATTAATGTAGCAATTAAGCTGCCGGATGAGGAACCAGCTTCATGTTAACCCTCATCCATGAAATATCAAGCTTCTCTGAGCCCAATCTTCATGTGGCTAAGAGACAAAACTAAAAGAAGGAGAGTTATGTATTCTGCTTTGAGCTCCTGGTGAAATAATGGGATGAAAAACTGACAAATTAGTAAAAGCATATTAACATGTGTGAATCTTGGAGAGTCAAAATATATTTCTTATTTTTTTAAAAAAAAAGTAATATGAACTTGAGCAATCTAAGGAAAACTCCAAAGGATGACTCTTCTCCTTTTCTTTCTGTTTAGCAGTTCTTCTGAACCTTGAGATAAATAATAGCAATAGCACGTAGACTTATATACTGCTTCACAGTGGTTTTACAGCCCTCTCTAAGCAGTTTACAGAGTCAGCATATTTGCCCACCTTGGAAGGATGGAAGGCTGAGTCAACCTTGAGCCTGGTGAGATTCGATCTGCCAAATTGCAGGCAGCCGGCAGTCAGCAGAAGTAGCCTGCAGTACTGCACTCTAACCACTGCGCCACCGTGGCTCTTGGCAAATGTTACACTCAAATGTCAAGCAGGCATCTCAGCCCATATGTACAGAGGTGACTTCCCTACTACATGTTGGTCCAAGAGAGTCAGCATGACAAAAGGAATTAGCAGCACTGATAAGGAACTGGATTATAACTTTTGCCAGGAACAGTCACTGGAATCAATTCTCCAGGCTGTTACCGTTATTCCAGACATAAGAAAAACGAATGGTAAATAAGACTACCACGTGACCTTATTTCCACTCGATGCATTTTTTGGGCAGGGGTGGGTTCTGCTTTTCTTCGCTGCCGGTTCGCTCAGTGACACGCCGTGTGGGCGCGGGCGCACTTTGCACGCGCTTCGCGCATGCTTCATGCATGCGCAGTGCTTTTAAAAAGCTTCTGCACATGCGCAGAAGCAAAAATCAAGATCGTGGCACCTATGGCGCTGCTGAAAGAACCGGTTCGGGGGCGTGGCAGGCCTGGGTCGCTGCCGGTTCTAGTGACCCAGGCCACCAAGTTACTACCAGTTCTCTAGAACCGGTCTGAACCGGGAGGAACCCACCTCTGTTTGGGGGGATTTAATAGCTTTGTTATATATTCAACAGTTAATTTTTTTTTCAAGGTTGTTGGGATTCTTTTGATTTGTTTGTTTTACTTGGGTTTCTTGTAGTCTTTGAAATTAGCAGGAAGAAGAAAATAATGGAATAAATTTTGGATAATAGCGCAATTTACAATGCCTTAATCATGCTAGCACAATGGAAATCAGTATGCCTTGAGCGTTAGGGTTAAAATCAATACAAAGTAATTTCTAAGGTATACTGAAAAGCATCTATAATAATTGAGTAGATGTTAGATAGGGCAAAACATTCCCTGTATAATGTCAGAAAAAGAGGAGGGGGATGTTACATCTTAGCATATTTTTGGTCCACTTACTAATAAGTGGATTTTTTTTTCAAGCAATTAAATTAAGGGTTTGAACTTGTCTGCTGTGGCTAGACACATTTTTTTTAAAAAAAAAAAGAAAAATCCTTCATAAAATAAGATTAAATGCCTGAAGGTCAAATTAGGCTTTTTTGTGCATGTATGAAGCACCACTGTATACTTTTAAGAACTTTTTGTATATTATTTCTTAAAATGTTGTCATCAACGTGATCAGCAAACTCATTTTCTCTTATCCCCTAGCCTATCATTCCTTCATTTTAAACATAATTATTTTTCATAAACTTGCACATTCCTGTGCTGATATATTTTCTCTACCCAATCAATTGATTTAACAATAAGCAATAAAGAATGGAACACTGAGATAATGCCATACATTTGCAGAAATGACAGAAGATGTGGAAAATCAATAATAGTTAAATCTTATACAGCATAAATCCCATGTTCACACATTGGTATGCAAATAGAAGAGGATCTGGTACCATTGCCAAAATTGAATAGTCTCAGAGTGCTTCAATTAACTGGGTTTTGTTTTATTCTCCTCTAGTTATTTATTGCTAAGGTGGTACCTTCACATATTTTCTGAACTTTTAAAGTTATGAGCCCAAATTGCAGTGAGCTTATTATATGTGCAATTTCAGGTCATTAACTAATTTACATGAAGCTCAATACTTCATATAGAATATTCATTTTAAGTGAGAAAATCCCCTTTTAAAATCAATTACAATGGCCCTCAGATAGTCAGTTCATTAACTTTACAAACTGAACAAACAACCTGATTAAAAAAAAAAAACCAAACATACTCTTATGAAAATCTAGGAACCTGTCATCTTGAGGATTTTTTATAAACCCACACTTGAGTATAAAGATTAAAAATCAGATAAGATAACCCTAACCCTAACCACAACATCAATTTGGGATTGACCACATATACAGAACTAAGACAAGAAACAATAGATGGAGAGAAGCAAGCTAGAACTAAGGAGAAAATTCCTAATGGTGAGAGCAATCAACCAATGGAATAAGTTGCCTTCAGAAGATGTGGGTGCTCCATCACTGGAGGCTTTCAAAAAGAGATTGGACAACCATTTGTCTGAAATGGCATAGGATCTGCTGCTTGAGCAGAGGGTTGGACCAAAAGACTTTCAAGGTGCCTTCCAACTCTATTATTCTATGTTCTATGTTCTAACACTAGGCTATATAAATGAATTATATATCCTAAGGTGGATAAGGGATTGTCACACATAGTGGCAAATCATGTGGCTCTAACTTATGCCTTTGTTTCCAAAGCATCCTTAAAGTTCTAGTTTTAATCGTCAGACCTCTGCTATCTGGAAAATGTGTTGCTCTGGCAGGCAGGCAACAAACAAGAAAAGAAAAGAAAGGAAAGGAGAGGAGAGGAGAGGAAAGGAGAAAGGAAAGGAAAGGAAAGGAAAGGAAAGGAAAGGAAAGGAAAGGAAAGGAAAGGAAAGGAAAGGAAAGGAAAGGAAAGAAAAGAAGGAAAGGAAAGGAAAGGAAAGGAAAGGAAAGGAGAAAAGAAAAGTGCACAAAACATGCTGGTAAGAAGGAAGAAGACTGAATTCAGTGATCAATAGACTTCTTTTAATTTCTAGGACTTGGACAGGCATCAGACATTCTATTTACAGCAACTATCATAGCAAGATCAAGAGCATTGAACCACTCAGGTTCTTAGGCACAATAGGAGGGACTAGGGAGAAATCAAAGAAAAGTGAGAACCCTTAATCAAATTTCTAGATGTTTGTAATTTTGTGAACACTGCAGGGGTGAGCTGAATGAATATTTGGTAAAGTCCTGTTACAGTAAATAATATAAAATGTCTGTGATAATTATTAACATATTCTGACAAAGAGATTCAATTGGCATGGACAACACAAGATAGATTATGACCAGATGGGTTGGTTGGGAGAAGAATGTCCTAGCTCATCTTTGTCTGTAGTTAAGTTGGAATTGAAATTGAGAAGAATGTCAATGTTTGTTTGTTCCTTCTTTAACTTGGAATATCCAGTTCTCCATTCTTTAGAGAGGTGGGGCAACATTTATTTATTCTCCTTTTAATCAAAAGTGTAAACTTCTTCAATCTTAACAAGTTCTAAGGAGCAATGGGGTTTACACAGTTCTGCAGTAATGAATTCTAGAGAACACAAGGTTAAAAGAGCTATAGGAAGATTACAATGGAAATGTGATTGTATTGTAGTGGTGAGGTATTTGGCACTTTTCCCATTAAAGAATGTAAAAGAAGCACACCCCTGGGGTAAGATTATTTTTCCCCTATCAATCATTTTAGAGGATCTTCCTAGCAACTCAGTTGGAGACTAAATCAGATCAAACAACTTTTCTGGAGCCTCAGTTCTAAATCTCAAAGTGAGTTGGGCAATTTTTGCACATCTCTATAGGGAACATTTAAACCAGTAGAATTTGATGGCATCTCTCATCGATCATTGCTGTTGGCAAAGTATAAAATCTGTGAGTTGGAAAAATCTGGGCAGTTTATACATGCTTAGGTTAACTAGGGATCAGACATTCTGGTGGCATCATATCAAGTGGCTCTACTTTGTGGGATATCCAGAGACTACAGTGACTTTTTGCCAGCCCCAAATTCTTTATCTAGGTTTCTGAAAATTATTTGTTACATAAATATTAATAGATGGGAAAGTGGTACATTATCTGCATTCATTCTCATATTTTCCACTACTTCAAACTATAAAATATTAGTTACTGTCCTTTGTGAGATACTCAGTTTTTACATATACATTTCTCTAGCAGTCTAGACAAGATATAGCTATAAAAGACTTCCTGTTTAAAATTCAGATTGTGATTTTAAAATGTTGAAATGTATAAGCCACCCTGTAAAAATGTTTTATTTTTGAAGCGTGGCAGATCTATTTTGAAAATGAATGAAATATAAGGAAGGAAATGTCCAGACTCTAAAGTCCCTTCCGACTCATTTCACCCTGATCTGAACAACTGTCATTTCTCATTTGGACATTTCTAAGATTGGAATTTATCGGTCTCAGAAAAAGCCAAGAGGAAGGAAGCTGGAAGGCAGGAGACACCTCGAGAAGCAGTGGTTGTCATGGCTAGGAGGGCCTTCACATAACTTTATATTGTTTGCCGCTTATGCCCATTCCTAGATCAGGGGGCCTCACAGTCACTCATGCCTTAGTCCCCTCCCAATTGGAATATTGAAATGTGCTTTACATGGGGATGCCTTTGAAGTGATCCAGAAACTTCAGCTGTTGCAAAATTCAGTGGCACAGACAGTTATGTGTGTCCCTCATAGAACACACATTACACTTCTAATCTGTGAACTGAATTGGTTATCAGTTTGTTTCCAGATCCAATTCAAGGTCCTGATTTTGTCCTTTAAAGCTCTACATGGCATGGGACAAAGCTGTTTCTCATTAATTACACCTTCCCATCCCACCAGATCTAGTAGAGCCTGCTGCAGGTTACATCATTTAAGGAATTACATTTGGCAGTCCCTAGGTGGTGGGGTGTCTTAGATGTGATGCCCATGTTGTGGAATATTCTTTCCCTTCTCATAACCCCCCCGCCCCGGTTAGATTGGCATCATAATTCATGACTTTCTGAAGGTCCCTCAAGACCTGGTTGTGCCATCAAGCCTGGGGGCCCCAGGGAACTGGCAGACTAGGGAGGTGGCTCTGTTATTTTTAACATCCCATTTTTTAAAATCTGTGTTTTATCATTTCAATGTTTTTAATAATAATGTGTTGTTATTTGGGAATTACTCTTTTTCTTACATTTGTTGTACACTGCCAAAAATACTTGTTTTGCAGCTACAGCATATAAATTTGAGCAATAGATTTTTATACATTTTTTGGGCATTTATGTTGGTAAGAACTATTTTAGGATCTTTTCCAGTTCCAGTTCCTGATTGAAAGGCTGGATGATGTTATTACTGTACATTATAGGCTCCATAGCTTTTTTAAAAAATAACGGTATGAATAATGATCCAGAATATGCAAATCAAACAAATTGTTATTTGTAAAAAGCACACATCAAATCTTTCAACACTAAAGCTTAAAAGCTGGTGTTCTAACTTAAATTTAAGAAATAAGCTGTATTTAATAAATTTGTGCTCTGGGGTTGAAATGGATCCTGTAGTGCTATAGGACTGTACTTTATATGACAAAAAAAAAAAAAGGAAGACTTGTGCTCTGATTACTAAATTTGGCACTCAAGTGCCATCCCGCTGTGATGCATTTTGAGTAAATGCTATAATCACTTAACTTACAGATGCAACCATTCTTTATAGAATTAACATGATGAAGGGGTTTTCTTTCAATTGCCCTCCTCCCCCGGTTGATATTGCATAACCTCGCTTTTGTGCAATGAAACAAAATTTCCAGTCAATCTATATCACAGGTTATCTGGATTTGTGCTGTATATTTCTCTGCAGAGATGGAAAACAAAGATCATCCACATTGAGGGACACAAAGGCTAGAATTATATTGCTTAATATGAAAATTTGTAGTTGTCATTCACAGTAGGAAAAAAAAACCCCAAAACCTCCGTAATTTCTAGTTTTAAATTTTTAATAATTTGATTTAATAATTTTTAATAATTTAATAATTTTTAAGAAGAGACTGGACAGACACTTGTACGAAAGGGGATAGGGCCATGATGGCGAACCTATGGCATGCAGGCACGCGAGCCGCCACCCCAGCTCAGCTGCACCGCGCATTCGCGCGTGCCTCCCGCCAGCCAGCTGGTTTTGGGTCTCTGCCACGCATGCATGGGGGGGCGCATGTGGGAGATGTGTGCACATGCGCAGGGGGCGGGACGCAGGGGGGGGGGTCGCGCACACATTGCATAATGGGTGCCACATGCTTTCGGCACTCCGTAATGAAAATGTTAGCCATCACTGGGATAGGGTCTCCTGCTTGAGCAGGGGGCTGGACTAGAAGACCTCCAAGATCCTTTCCAGCTCTATTCTGATTGATTGGTAGTATAGTGTCAGGGTTCCAAGTAATAGATCCATTTCAAGCAACACTCCAAGGCAAGTAGATTCCTAAAAGAATAGCTTTATTGGAAATATCATATTGGCACATGTCTGGTGAAAACCGATTCTGAAAAGTCCTGCGGTTTTTCACCTAATTAAAAGTAACAGTTTTTCTCTCAATCCCCAAACAATCAGTCACATGGTCCAATCAAGGCGCTTTCTGATGGTCTGGTGACATCACTCCTCCTTCCTCCGACCAGGTGTGAGAACGTCCTTGGTTCCCAAGAGAAAGTATTTTATTTTATTTATTATATTTTATTTATTTATTTATTAAATTTCTATGCCGCCCAACTCCCAAGGGACTCTGGGCGGCTTACAACAATATAAAAAAACTTGTTAAAATATAAAAAAACTATTAAAAAGAGACAAAATAAAAACATTTAAAAACAATTAAAAACTCATACACACCGTTTCACGGCCGGATCTCGCCAAATTGCAAAAGCGAGATCAACGGCCCCAAGCCTGCCGGAACAGCCAGGTCTTCACCGCTTTCCGGAAGGCCAACAGAACCGAACCAAAAGAGGATATCAGATCATCAGATCTGAGTGGATTATCTGCTTCTTTCCCTTCCCAGATATGGGAAAAATCGAGACCAATAGGAAGCCAGTGCAGCTCGCGGAGTATAGTTGTAATATGGGTTTACCTAGGTGTACCCACGACAACTCGCACAGCCGCATTCTGGACCAATTGTAGTCTACGAACACTCTTCAAGGGTAGCCCCATGTAGAGGGCGTTGCAATAATCTAACCGTGAGGTGACACGGGCATGGGTGACTGTGAGGAGAGCCTCTTGATCCAAGTAGGGTCGCAATTGGTGCACCAGGCGAACCTGTGCAAAGGTCCCCCTAGCTACAGCTGCCAGGTGTTGCTCTAATTTTAGCTGTGAGTCTAGGAGGACACCCAAATTGTGAGCCCATTCTGAGGGGGACAATTTTTTTTCCCCCAGAACCAAGGATGGACAGTCGACATAGTCTTTGGGAGGCAATATCCACAGCCACTCGGTCTTGTCTGGGTTAAGTCTGAGCCTGCTTTATTTTATTTTATTTTGATTACACAATGCCAGCTATCTCTAATCCCACCTTCCTATCCCTCAGCTCCAGTGTGGCAGCACTGAAGCTGCAAGATGGATTTGGCCAGGCCAGCTTTAGGGTTGACATATAGGTTCATTGGTGCAGTGTTATAACATTTTGCAGTTCAAATCTAAAAAGGTTTGAAAATAATACTTAATATTTCATCCATACAGGTAATCCTCAGTGCCATTCAGTGACTGTTGCATATTACGATGATGCTGAACAAAGGAACATATGAACTGTGCTCGAAGTTACAGCTGCTGCAGTGCCCCTACAGTCACTTAATCACAATTCAGGTGCTTGGCAATTTGCCCCCTCCTACAACCAAACACAGGGATGCTGCAACTACCCTCACCTGCCTATCTTTCCCCCCTATCATGCCCCACTGGGTCCCTTGCGCCTGCTTTCCATCTGTTAGGGGATCCAACTGAGTGGGAAGCTTTGTGATGGGTGTTTGAGCAGGTGGGGGAGGTCCTGGAAAGTCTGGCAGAGGCCCAGGCAAACAACACAGCACTTCCCCAGCTCACATATGTCAAGTAAGATTTGCAGTGAGCCTACAATTAAATATCATAAATAAGTTTTAAACAACAACTTCCTCTGCATGTGTGTTCAGCTCAAAAGTACTATTATAGATCAGGAACATTCAGAATTTGTGATCTTATTTATTTGTTCAAGATGATTTACTTGGCATTCCTTCCTCTCCCCCCCACCCTACAATAACACCCTTGTGAGTTAGATTGAGCTGGGAGACTAGTCCCAAATCTCACAATGAGCTTTCATTGTTTTCAACACATAATTGAAGAACATAATTCATAAGACTGAACATGAAATTGCAGCTTCAGACTGCTTAATGCAATGAATAGCCAGGTTCAGCATATCAGTCATTCGCACAACCTGTTGAATAGCCTCATTTGGTGCCATCCTGCTCTGGCCTTCCCTGGCCCTTGGTCCACTAAACACAAAGAAGGCTGCAACATCATTCAAGGAGAGTGAGTGGGGATTAAAACTTATAAACCTTACACAATAGTTGACAGAGGAAGAGAGGATTTATGATACTACATCTAGACGGGAGTAAGAAAACCTGTGTCCTTGACTTTGGCATTCAGCAGACTTTCAAATTAAGCTATGTACAGCTCCCCAGCCATATATTGAGACCTGCCAAAGGTTCAGTAAATCTCTTATAATATTGTGAACTGTCATATCCTTGTCCTTCCATGTTTGATCGAAAACAGTGGTTTATAGGAGCCATACTTATTACATTTCGGTTATTTTCCCTCTAGGACAAAGATGGGGACCTAGATTTTGTCTGGGGCTTCAGATTGGATGATGTTGTAGTCCAGAATTTGTACCCTGGAGGGAACTGCATACTTTCATCTTCATTAATGATTTGGACGAGGGGATGGGGAACTCATCAAATTTGCAGATGACACCAAGCTAGCAGGAATAGCCAACACTCCAGAAGATAGGCTTAAGGATCTCGACAGACTTGAACATTGGGCACTATCTAACAAAATGAAATTCAGTGATGAAAAAAGTAAGATTCTACATTTAGGCAAGAAAAACAAAATGCACAGGTACAGTATATGTGGTACCTTGCTCAACAGTAGTAACTGTGAGAGGGATCTTGGAGTCCTAGTGGACAATCATTTAAATATGAGCCAGCAGTGTGCAGCAGCTGCCAAAAAAGCCAACACAGTTCTAGGCTGCATAAACAGAGGGATAGAATCAAGATCATGTGAAGTGTTAATACCGTTTTATAATGCCTTGGTAAGGCCACACTTGGAATACTGCATCCACTTTTGGTCGCCACGATGTAAAAAGGATGTTGAGACTCTAGAAAGAATTCAGAGCAGAGCAACAAAGATGATTAGGGGACTGGAGGATAAACAATATGAAGAACGGTT
>QLTV01001721.1:390938-413153 GCA_003457575.1 Thermophis baileyi
TTTGGATTGCACTGGGAAAATCCGGACCACCCCCACCCTGCTGGCCTTCTGGAAAGCCGTGAAGACCTGGCTGTTCTGGCAGGCTTAGGGCCATTGATCTCGCCTCTGTAATTTGGCGAGATCCAGCCATGAAACGGTGTGTATGAGTTTTTAGTTGTTTTTAAAATGTTTTTAATATGTTTCTTTTTAATAGTTTTTATATTTTAATAATGTTTTTTTTTTATATTGTTGTAAGCCGCCCAGAGTCCCCCGGGAGTTGGGCGGCATAGAAATATAAATAAACTAAACTAAACTCTGTATTTGTTCAATTGTATTAATGTCAATACATTAATACAATTAGAATTAATTGTATTAATCCTTCTCATTGTCAGGAAATTTCTTCTTTGTTCTAGGCTGCTTCTCTCCTTGCTTAGTTTTTATTAGTAACTATATCCTTTTTCCTAAATTTCAGCACTGGCAGGTTTTATGAATCCTGAAGTTCTGTCGGTCGACATCCCACATGACATCCCGTATGCGTTGCCTTTATGTTTAAAATTTGATTGATTCTAGACCTGGGACTAGAAAATTATATCTTACAGGATATTTACACCACTGCAGATGATTCAGCTTTTAAACAGCAACTTTAAAATAAATAGAAAACAATCATCGGAGAAAATGCACATTTCCGCCAATACATATAATTGCCCTCCATCTGGCATGTATTTGCTTTCTTACATTACTAAAAGTAAGTGAGAGATGTTGAGTTGGGCTGAAAGGGTGATTGGAATGTTAAGTACTTAATCAGGAGAAAAACTAATCTAGGACATAACAAGATTAAGGGAAGAATAGCAATTAACACTGTATGAAATGTTTTTGGCTTTGCATTTTTGTAGGAATGTCAGTGGGACTTGCAGAATATATGCCAGCCCATTTCAGCAACTTGTCTGGCTGCTGTTTTAGTGTGCTTTACAAGTAAAAATATCAGCTATTCCTTCTTAAAAACTAATGAAGTTGTCACATAGCCATTTGTGTTTGTCAAAGTGTTGACATTACAGAGGGCTTACAAATAATACTTAATAATAGTTACAATCCACATTTTACATAGCTGCAATTGTCTTTAGGTCATTGCCTAGCCAAGTCTGAATATGGAAGAAGCAATTCCGGTGAAGGCTACAATAATAAATATTATGGATTCAAAAAACAGAATTAGATGAAATACTCCCAGGAACAGATGAAAGATTAATTAAAAAATTGTACAATTATTTACTGTATATTACTTTAGAACAAGAGCAAGTGAAAGAAACAATGATAAAATGGGCAAGGAATTTTGGATATACGATTGAACTGGATAAATGGCAGCAGCTTTGGGAAAGGAATTATAAATTGACAATGGCAATAGCATATAAAGAAAATATGTATAAAATGTTTTATAGATGGCACATGTCACCAGAAAGGATAGCTAAAATGTTTAAAGACAAATCTATGAAATGTTGGAAATGTCATCAAATACCTGGTTCTTTTTATCATATGTGGTGGACATGTGCTGAAGCCAAAGCGTATTGGAGCTTAATTCAAATATGGATAGAAAAGATATTGAAACAATGTATAGAGTTGAAGCCAGAGATATTCCTGTTGGGTATATTACCAGAGAAATATAATAAAGACCATACTTAATTATACATATAATTACAGCAGCTAGAATTGCATTTGCACAAAATTGGAAAGCAACAAAAAACCCTTCTGAAGGGGAGGTAATCAAGAAAATATTGGATTGTGCGGAGATGAACAGATTGACAATGATAATTATAGAAAAGGAGGATTCTGAATATTATAATGTTTGGGGAAAATTTTATGATTGGATGGAAAATGAATATGTATAGATAGGTAACACCGATTAAATTGGAGGAAAATGGAAAGTTAAAGATGTTAGACCCAGGTGACAAAACTAGGTAGTAAGGGAGGCAGCATTAAGATAGTAATAAGAATATGCAGTACCTAGAAAAAATAATATGTACGTAACCATGGATACAGAAAAAATATAGCTTAAGAGTTGTACCGTTAATTAAGTGAAGTTAGGGAGATGAGCTACCTGTCTGTTAACTACAAGATGGATCACAAATGGAGTTACTCAGGAAAGGAATAAGAGGGAGGAAGAGGAAGTAGAAAGAGGAGGAGAGAAGGAAGAGTAGAAGGAGGTTAGAAGGAGGGAAAGGGAGGAAGGAGGGAAAGGGAGGAAGGAGAAGGGCAGGAAGGAGGGAGGGAGAGAAGGAGAAAAGGAGAAAAGGTAGAGGAAAGAGAGGGAGATAGAGGGAGGGCAGTGACATGAAGTATTAAAAACAGACAGGTAACAAGATTATAAAAGGTGCAAGATTAGGATGTTTGTTAATTGTTTACTGGATAGTAATGTATAACTATGTAAAGTTTGATATGATTTAAGGTATATGTGTTGATGTATATGTGGAGAGTGTTAAAAAATAAAAAACTTTTTCAAAAAAAAAAAGAATATGGAAGAAGCAATTCCGGTGAAGGCTACAATAATAAATATTATGGATTCAAAAGGCGTCCACTTTCAGAATTCCTCCATGGGATTTCTAAGCTGTCGATTGGATGCAACATAGCCAATATTTATTAGTGTCTGTAGCCAGTGAATACTTTTTCCTGGGTTCAAGTTCACTGAAAGGATTTTGTAGGAATTCCATTCCAATATGTTTTCAGTTACTAGAATCCTGTCATGCCATTTATGCATGTGATTGGTTTAACCTTGCAAATTCAATCAGGTGAATTTCAGAGTGATAGTGATTGTGTATGTGTGTGTGTGTGTGAGAGAGAGAGAGAGAGAGAGGGGAGAGAGAGAGAGAGAGAGAGAGAGAGAGAGAGAGAGAGAGAGAGAGAGAGAGAGAGAGAGAGAGAGAGAGAGAGAGAGAGAGAGAGAGAGAGAGAGAGAGAGAGAGAAATATCCTTTGTTCTGATCATGGAAGAGGGATTTAATCTCACATCCTTCACTTCATTCTGAGCACTTCCTGTTCTTTCATCAAATTGTAGCAAACTTTTGAGTAATGAGAGACAAACAACCTAAATTATTCTTTTAAACGGCATCACATTTGCACCCTACTGCCAAACAGATATTGTTTAATCATACTTCTCATCATGCTGTCTCGGCCTTATGGAACTCTGCAGCTGTGCAAAGCAGAATTAAGTGCCTGTGGATTCACATACATATGGAGAAAGCTAAGATCAGCCTCTCAAGAAGACACTTCAGTCCTGTAAAGTCAAAAGTCATTTAAAGATCAGAACTGAACTGGTCTATTCATGTTCCTGCATATTGTAAAGCACTTTTCCCAAAAGTTTTGCATCAGCTATCACCCTAATTTATGGATAAGACAAATTACAACATCTAAACCAGGGGTGGGTTCTAACTTACCTCGCTGTCGGTTCGCTTCCTCCCATGCTGCGTGGCTGCACGTGCATTGCACGCTGTGTGGCCGTGCCGTGTGGCTACGCGTGCATTGCACGCTGTGTGGCCGCACTGCGCAGGCGCGCGCACTTGCACAGTGCTGAAAATTTGCAAAAAATCCCCCCCAAAAAAGCCAAAAACAAGATGGTGGCGCATGCGCAGTGCCAGGGACTCGGCTTCTGCGCATGCGCAGAAGAAAAAAAAATAGCAAAAAATTCCACCACCACCCCCAAAAAAAAATTCCAAAAAAAAAGATGGTGGCGTCCACAGACCGGCACCGACAGAACCGGCTCCGCGACGTCACCAGCGGTTTGTTACTGGTTCTATAGAACCGGTGCGAACCGGGAGGAACCCATCTCTGATCTAAACATGACGAATATAAAAAATTGACTATTTTACACTACATCAATGCAAGGTAACATCTACAAGGAACTTCACTGAAATTTGGCCAAGAAAGCTGAAAACTGAGGAGAAAAGGCGAAACAAACAAATCTAAAATCTGACAGAATCTTGCTGACTGTCCTTTGGTCAAAGTACAGTAATACAGAAGACTTTCAGAATATTATCTCAAAAATCTACAATGGGTTTAAAACATTTATTATTGAAAGAAATGGACACGTTAATAAGTCCAAAACTAGTTTCAATTATTCTACTCTAAAAATGGCTATGGTTATGATCAGCCCACCAGAGAAATCTGTAGAAGTCAAATAGTCAAAACTTCTCCTTCTCCTTCTCCTTCTCCTTCTCCTTCTCCTTCTCCTTCTCCTTCTCCTTCTCCTTCTCAAAAAGTAACCAAACCCAAGACAATAATGCTGCATTGGGTCTAGCCAATTTGATCTTCGTATACTAAATGCAAATAAATGCTGACATTCTTTTTCCATTGCTTGATGATCTCTCTGTTATTCTTTGAGATTTCATAGCTTGGCAGAGATGGAAATTTTCTTAAAAGACAGTCATTTTTTTTTTCTGACAGCAGGAAGAGTATTTATGCTTTCCATTAAAAAGAAAAAAAAAACCTAGATAAGCATATGTGTTAGATTGAGAAATGCTTGTAAGCATATGTGTTAGATTGAGAAATGCTAGTAAATACCAAGTTTAGGCTTAGATTTTTCCCCCCTTTATTGTTATTGCTGTGAAGAGAACTTTTACAGGATGTAACATATGGTTTAATGGTTCATCTACTGTTTTTCAATCTTTTGAGGTGAGCTAATAGTATTTGCATCTGTTACGCATCTTCAGTTGTTAGTAAAAGTTAGTAATCTTTCCCCCCCCCCCTGTATGCTTCCTCTTCAGTTATATAAAAGATAAATCAGTGGTTCTCAACCTTTCTAATGCCGCGACCCCCCCGTGACCCGCCCGCCGCCGCCGCAGGCCATTTGGGTTCTTTTACCCTCTGCACATGCGCAAAGCGTTCTGCGCATGCGCAGAGGGTAAAAGAACCCAAATGGCGGCGTCCGGGCGGGTGGGTGAAGTCTCCCGCTTCTGTAGCTACCGGCTGTCCGGCGACCTGCAGGCACGGCTGAACCGGGAGCATTTCACCCCTGCAAGTGATGGTGGCACCAAGATGGCAGGCTAATGCGTGCGGCGACCCCTGTGAAATGGTTGTTCAACCCCCAAAGGGGTCGCGACCCACAGGTTGAGAACCACTGAGATAAATCTTCATGACCAATTGCAAACTACTTTCCAATAATGAATGTTTGGTGAAAATATGCTGTAGACCTAATATTACTCATACAACACAGTTAAGTCAAATACAGATAGGACTCGCTGAATGACCATTCGTTCAGTGACTGAACTTGCAATGATGTGGCACTGAACAAAAGGGACTTATGAAAAATCCTTGCAGTTTGTGGCCATTGTTGGGTTCCCTACATCCACAGGATCATGATTCAGACACTTGGCAACTGGCTCACAATTACAGTACTTGCAATGTCCCATGGTCACATGCTCACCATTCATGGACTTCATTGCCAACTTCTAACAAGCAAAGTCAACAGGGAAGTTGCCAGGACATCGCAAATGGCAGTCTTGTTACCATGGACACTGCAACCATGCAAGATTCACCTAGTAATTCAACTGGGCTGCTGTAACAATTGTCATAAATCAGTGCGGTCACATGACACGGTGTTTCACAACTGTGTTCCTTAGCAACTGAGTTGCCTGTCCCAATTGTATGTATAATAAAAAAATATTCATGTTTATGCATATTAAAGTGTTAAAGAGTGAATCCATAGAAAAATCAATGTTGAGTTTAAATTTTTATAATATAATTCCTTATGAACTTGGTATCTTTAGCTATTCATGGATGATGATGATGATGATGATGATGATGATGATGATGATGATGATGATGATGATTTACCGGTATGGCACTATACTATACAGAATAAATTATACATCACATAAAAGATTAGGATTCAGTTTTGCAACCCTATGAGGAGCAAGCAGATTTGATCCCAGAATCGCTACAGGAAATATGGTTAATAATCTTCTTATAAGCCCCTTTTGTACTTTCTATGAAACTATTTTTTTTTCCTATAATGGAATGGGGGAAGAAATATAAAAACAAAGACATATGAAGGGACACAAGTTTTGAAAATGAATGCAGTAGATATACTACTCTAATGCTTGGCTGTCAACTTATACTTACTTAAAGCGGAATTATTTAATGTTTCAGTAGTAAATTTAGAATACTGGCATCTATGGAATTTATGAATTTATCTAATCTGAAAACTACACCAAATTATTTCTACCCTTCTTAAAGAGTGTAAAGAATGGAATGCAGAGTTTTCTTACTATATTTTCTTATTAACTGCATTCACAACTGATTGCGTTGTAATTAAACTACCACTCTTTTTAAAGACTGCAATCCATTGAAGCTTAAACAAAGAAACCTAAAACTAGAAAATATATTGTGGGCTAGAACATAAATTGCTATGACTTGACCCCCTTGTATAATTTTCTAATTTAAAGAAAAGAGAAAGAAGTTTACATGAGCTATTATATCACAAATTTCACATTGCCTTGTGGTTATTATACACTAAAAAGCCTACTAGATGACTGCAGAGAATTAGAAATATATTTTTGATGCCCTCTAGTGGTTGTCCAGATTTTTGCAGTCCAGATATAGCAGCCCTTATTTGCACAAAGCATAAGACAATTCTCATCTCTGGGATCTGGCTTCAACAAAATGCATATGTGCAACTAAGACAGGGAAACAGTTTCTTATATGTATGTGCAAATATCTGCACACATCAGTTTAACTTCTTCATTTCAATTATTGGAAGGCTCTGGAACTAAAAGAAAATACATTGACTGGGCTATAAGATTACAAATACAATTTCTGCTCGCAGCAGAAAACTACAGTGTCAAGGTGATGAGCCTCTTGCTTTAAAGGTCATACGTGTTCATCAAGATATAAGATTCCTTGAACCATCCAGTTCAAACTTTTGGAATTATATTCTGAGTTCATCAGAATGTAGTTCACCCAATATTAAGCTGGAAATCTTATCTGGCTTTGTGTGTGTGTGTGTGTGTGTGTGTGTGTGTGTGTGTGTGTGTGTATCCTTTATGAAGCTATGCTATGTCAGATTCTGGTCCAAACTAATCTTTATCTGGGAGTTCTTATCTTCTTAACAGTTATGGACAGCTACCACTTTTTTTTGGGGGGGGGGAAATACACTGTTTGAAATCTATATATATAAAAGCAAAATGCCACTCATGCATCATCACAAAATCTCCAGAACGGTAAAGGCTACAAACTTGAAATTTGACACGTATGTTCCTCTTGGCTTCTAGGTGCTCACTAAGAAAGGATTTTTCAAAATGACCATCAGAGCATTAGTATTTCCTATATTATTATTAACACGCTCTGATGCTAAGGAGTTCTACTCCCCCTCCCCACCTGAAAATAAATCTGTTCCAAAGCAAAACACAAGCAGAGGAGAGGAATTTCAGTTTCAGTTTTACTTTCACCTCAGCAAGCAGCTTTACTACAGAACAGTTGAGCTAAGCCAGCAAGGCTGAGAGAGAGAAGGGGAGAGGAGAGGCCGATCGTAACTACTCATTAATTTTCAAGCTGTGTCGATTTATCAAGCCCGATCACATAGTTTTGTAGCGGAGCACGGGTATTCAGCTATAATTAAATATATGGCTATCTTTTCAATAGGGGGAGGACAGTGTCAATTTAAAAAATGACACAATGTGCCCTAGACTCTGATCTTCTGAGTGAATAAAGTTCTCTTTTCTCCCCTCCACATGTTTATGACTGAGCCAAGAACCTTCACCCCATCAGGTATATATTTAACTTTTCTTGCCCCACCGAAATGACATTGAATATCTTGCCTTCAATGTTACTGGGAAGGAAATATAACAATATCCCAGAGTTGTGGTGCAAGCACACCTCTCTGGCACTTGGGTTGCACTGAGAGGGTCGCAGATTGTGTTGTCCTTTCTACGCTGGCTGATATTCAGACCTAATTGCTCCTCTGCCCCCCCCCCCACTAAGTTGCTCTGGTCTAGTGGGTCAGATGAGAAGGAAATATTCCTTTTTTGCTGATCAACATGAGAAACTCTAGAAAGTTCTACAGTATTGTACTTCGAGACTAATTGTTACACATAACTGTCCTGTACCTCTAAAAAACCTGACCCTGTGGTATTTGAATATTTCAATATCTTTTAGAGTTTTTTTTAGCACAATGTATACATTTATATATTCACTTGAGAAAGTCTATTCAATTTATTATATTGGTATATGATCATAATACACTTTCTTTTTATGTTACAAAAAGTAGTTGCCATGTCTATCTTTTACTGCTACTCTATAATAAAGGAACGTAAGCCATAAGATCCAGCCAGTGTGGCATATAGCTAGGAAATACAGGAATTTAAACCCTAAACTACTGGAAGTCATTAAGTTGCCTCCTAGACATTACCGGTGTGTTATGGCTCATTATTTATTCTCATCTGTCAGTTAACTAAGCAATGTCAGGGCACATGTATGAAATGCCAGATGTTCTGGATTTAGTGAAAATTTATAAGCTTCCAGCTTCTCTTTTCAACAGGTGAACGCAGGAGATAAAACATCTCAAGTTTAATCCCTTTGAGGGTACTTTTTCTCCAGAGTTCCCTCAAAGCCACAATTTGTCTTCTATTACTATATCTTTACTAGAATTAGGTACTAAATCTATCTATCTATCTATCTATCTATCTATCTATCTATCTATCTATCTATCTATCTATCTATCTATCTATCTTTATAAAATGATAGATATTTGGCCATGCTATTCAATGAAATTTTCTGTTATGATTAATATATATGGTCCAGTGTTCCTTTATCTAGAGAATACAGTAAAAGTGCTTGGATAAAAATATTATACTTCCCCTCAAAACCTCCCTACTGCAATGCAGAATACTATGCATACAGGTACAAAATGTATCCCCATTTCTGCATTCAATTATTTATCTCAACTGATAGGTGATAGGAGATACCATTTGAAGGAGGAATGGTATCTCCTATCAGTTGAGATAGTTTAAAGACATTTAGCTAACATACTATACCTTTCCAGGTGACTCAGTGGCTTAAAAGGTGGTAGAGCTCTATGCCGGGGTGTCAAACTCGCATCACGGCGGCATCACGCGATGTATCATGACTTTTTCCCCCTTTGCTAAACCGGGCATGGGTGTGGCCAGCACGTGACGCATCCAGCCAGGGGGCTGCGAGTTTGACAGCCCTGCTCTAATGGTTTGAGTTCTACCACCATGTGATGGAGTGAGCTCCCATCACTTGCCTTGGTTTCTGTCCACCTAGTAGTTCAAAAGCACCTTTCTTCTTCTTCTTCTTCTTCTTCTTCTTCTTCTTCTTCTTCTTCTTCTTCTTCTTCTTCTTCTTCTTCTTCTTCTTCTTCTTCTTCTTCTTCTTCTTCTTCTTCTTCTTCTTCTTCTTCTTCTTCTTCTTCTTCTTCTTCTTCTTCTCCCACAAGTGCAGGGTCCGCTTTTCGGATCATTGAGTGCCACTTCACATGGTCAGCTATGTCTCCAGAGTGCAGGCCCACGACTTGCATATCTTTGTTGATGGTGTCTTGCCATCTCTGTTTTGGACACCCATGAGGTTGCCGGCCATTGAATTCTAGTTGGTTTCAAAAGCACCTTACATGCAAGTAGATAAATAGGTAGCACTTCGGTGGGAAGGTAACAGACTTTGAGTGTATGTGTTTCAGCATACATTCTATGCTGCAGCATGATGTCATGTTGGATACAGGACCCCAAAATGTCTTCAGACAGCACTGCTCAATGGCTTAAAAAGTTGGCTATGACCCACAGGGATACTTTACCTTTACATTTTCTTACATCTTTCAACAGGATAATCATGCAGGAAGCATCTTCAGTCATCCATCTGGTGCTGAAATACAGAGCTCAGCATCCTTTACTGCTAAATATGCTGGAAGATGCTCCTGGGATACAGTTCAGCAGTATCTTGATGGACACAGATTCCTTCCTTATACAGATCTCAAAATTTGGCAACTATCTTTATTGAAAGTATATCCCATACATTTGGGGTACATACTTCTCAAATAAGTCTGTATGGGATCAGCTCAGCTTTGACAAATTCTCCTGATTAGCCATAATCCAGGAGGAATTCAGAAACCTTTTGAAAGTCATTTACTAAAGAGGTGCAAAATGTTTAGCAGAAGTTTTACTTTGAAAGTGATTCACCCATGTATTCTACAAGGTGGCTTTTACTTTACAGATTGGAGCAATCACATTACTTCTCTTTGGTTGCTTATCTGCCCCTACGGTGATCTTCTATGTAGGCTCACTTTGAAGCAAAGCAGCTGGTCAAGACAGATCAGGTCCACTTGATACTTTGTGAGGCACAACATGTTACCTATTATGCTTCACTTCAAATGGCAAGGTAGATCACATCACTTTCAACACCTGATGTGAAGCATTGAGGCAGAGTATGCCTTCCTTGCACAAGGCCACACATTTACTAGCTGCAACCCTGAAGGAACATTCCCTATATTTTGGCAGTCAATTCTGATTCATTATCTTCTAAACTATGCATTTTTTCTTCTTTTTTACTGATCAGTAAGAATAACTTTGTTTCTGCTGAAGAATTTGAATGGCAGATTGTAATCTAGTAAAAGCATTACAAGGTTTGTATTATTGACTTATGGAAAGTTTAGAGTTATAGGTGTATTCTAACAGAATATTGGAAGCAAGCAATGTTGGAAGCATCACTAAAAAACAAGCTTTTGATCTTGGTTCAGTATTATGATGGGAACTTGGCTTTCCTTTAATAGGAACTATGCTAAAAAGCCTGTTACCTTTTTATTATATACTCAATTGACATAATAAGTTTCATCATTGCTTTTTATTAAAAAGAGAGAAGAGAAAAATTTGAAATTCCATAAAGAACATGTGATGAAAAATAATGATAGCATTATGCTCAGTTCTGTAACTCACAGCATAAAATGTAACTTAGGGTTAACTATTTGGCTGATCAAGTTTACTGTATTTTTAAACAGATTTTATAGAATGCTTTATAAATCCTGCAGATCAGATACAAAGTTAATAGACATTCTTTCTATTTATTTCACTATTAAAACATAAAATAAGATGCAAAAAATGTGGCAGCATGAACAGTTATGGGCATACCATGACATGTCCTGTAACAACTCAGATGTGTGAGCTGCATTATCACCAGGAAACTTATAGGTAGAATTCAAGATATCAGTTATTACCTATAAAGCTCTTCATGGTATAGGCTTTGTTGCTCAAGGAATGGCTTTCTTTCATGGTGTCTGTTCACCAGTAAGATTAGATTAGATTAATAATAGAGTTGGAAGGGACCTTGTAGGTCATCTAGTCCAACCCCCCGCTCAAGCAGGAGTCCCTACACCATTTCAGACAAATGGCAGTCCAATCTCCTCTTGAAAGTCTCAAGTGTTGGAGCTCTCACAACCTCCGAAGGCAAGCTGTTCCACTGGTTGATCGCTCTCACTGTCAGAAAGTTTCTCCTTATCTCCAGGTTGAATCTCTCCTTGGTCAGTTTCCATCCATGATTCCTTGTCTGGCCTTCTGGTGCCTTGGAAAACAGCCTGACCCCCTCCTCTCTGTGGCAGCCCCTCCAAACGTCTTTTTTGTAGTGTGGTGGTGACCAAAACTGGATGCAGTACTCTAGGTGTGGTCTAACTAAGGTTTTATAGAGAGGTATTAGAACCTCCCTAGTCCTAGATTGTATCCCTCTATTAATGCAGTTTAGGATTGTATTGGCTTTTTTGGCCGCAGCTGCACACTGCTGGCTCATGTTTAGCTGGTTGTCTACTAAGACTCCAGGATCCCTCTCGCAGTCACTGCTATTGAGTGTGGTTTCACCCAGTTTATATGTATATATTTGGTTTTTCTTACCTAAGTGTAGGACTTTACTTTTCTCTGCATTGAATTTCATTTTATTAGATAGGGCCCAGTGTTCAAGTCTGTCAAGATCCGTTTGGATCCTGAGCCTGTCCTCTGGGGTGTTAGCTATTCCTGCCAGCTTGGTATCATCTGCAAATTTGGTTAGTTCCCCTTCTATGTAACACAGAATGTTTCAGGTACCATCAACATCTTCTGATAGGACCCAGGGAACATGCCTACCTTTGTCATAGGACATGCTGTCTTTAACAGCACTGCTACCCTGAGATCCAAGCAGTTCCAACCCTGCTCTCTTTCAGAAGTGTCTTAAACTCCTCGATTTTACTCTAGGCGTTGGAGTAAAGGATGGTTTGGATCCATGGTGGGGTTATTTTTTAACTGTTTTGGTGTCTCCTTGTTTTTCCAATTGTTTTGATTATTACAGTCACTGTCATTCGAAGTGGGTGGCTATGTGGGTGTTTCTGAGATGGATGGACAAATGATAGATAGATAGATAGATAGATAGATAGATAGATAGATAGATAGATAGATAGATAGATAGATAGATAGATAGATAGATAGATAGATGTGCAAAACAAAGAAATTTAAGTGGCCCACATCTAATATTAACTTTCTGGAATACTACCAATAAAAGAATGAAAAATTCATCATAATAAAATTAACAGTATTATTATTGTATTATTTACAAAACAAACACATGCTACTGTTTATACAATCCTACTAACATGTTGGATCAAATTATATATATTTTTAGTTTGCTTAAATAGGGAATGGCAAAGTTGGCAGAATGATAGAGAAAGATAGGGTAGAAAAATAATAATAGCAATAGCACTTAGACTTATATACTGTTTCACAGTGCTTTACAGCCCTCTCTAAGGGGTTTACAGAGTCAGCATCTTGCCCCCAACAATCTGGGTCCTCATTTTACTGACCTTGGAAGGATGGAAGGCTGAGTCAACCTTCCATCCTTCCTGAGTCAGTAATCCCTCCTATGTTGCTGTATTACCTATTCAGAATGATTTTCTTTCATTTACCTTGAGTAAAATAAACAGAACTTCATCCTATATGTTTAAATATAATACAAGCTGGACCTAAAGATACAGCACAGTACATGAAAACACAAAGTCTGCCATACCAAGCCACCCTCTCTCAATTTATCTTCATTGAGGAAAAAAGAAACTTATTAGAAGCAAACAAGGTACAACAGAAGTGGGCATAGTTCTAAATTGACCATTATGTTAAATAGGATTCTGCCTGAACAGAATTATACAATAAGCCTTTTAGTTATGCTTCACATGTGCCAACATGTGCCTCCTGGAACAATTTGTGTCAAAAGAGGTATATCAAAAATCCAAGTTAATAGTTGCAAAATATTCACCATACTACTGAAAAAAATGTCAGTTAAGTGGCAAGGTTAACATGTCTCATTAATAGTAACCATAGTAAAGTCCCTGAATTAATAAGTCAGTGCTGCATAGTGATTAAAATATACAGTCTGGGGGACCATGCTATATTCCTTGTTGAATAAGTAACTACTATGCTTACAATGGAAATATAGGATGTAAATGGAAGAGCTAGATCCATACAGGTAGACAATTCAGTTTTTAGTTTACTATGCTGTGTGGATGGAGAGAAGGAAGTCAGTGAATAAATCATGCATTCTTTTATAGTAGTGAAGTATATCATCATGGAACCATGATTTATTGGTGCATTACTGATTGAACTATGACGTAGGTGAATATTAAAATGGAGCTATGTGATTTATTTCTTAATTCTTAGCTTATTCCCCCCGTTTTTTTAGTGACCCAGCCAAACATTTGATGAATTTACAGAGACACAAGCAAGATCAGCTTTAAAAAGAAGGGGAAACAAAGCAGGATGAGGTTACACAAATGGTGATTATTTTGTTCTTCTGAAAGGCAGAATTTTTTCCAGTATGTTCATTGTTCAGCAATAATTGGTAAAATCAATGAGTAAATTAGTGTTATATGTGAATCCTATCTGTGTCTATCCAGTTAGTATTTAGAGATATACTTCAGCAAGTAAAATCAAGGTAGTCCTTGATTTACAGCAGTTCATTTAGTGACCATTCAAAGTTACAACGGCACTGAAAAAAGTGACTTATGACCGTTTTCCACACTTATGACGATTGCAGCATCCCCACGGTCATGTGATCAAAATTCAGATATTTAGCAACTGGTTCATATTTATGACGGTTGCAGTGTCCCAGGGTCATGCAATCACCTTTTGCGAACTTCTGACAAGCGAAGTCAATGGGGAAGCCAGATACACTTAACAACAGGGTTACTAACTTAACAACTGCAGTGATTCACTTAACAACTGTGACAAGAAATGTCGTAAAATGGGGCAAAGCTCACTTAACAAACAAAAATTTGGGGCTCAATTGTGGTCATAAGTCAAGAACTACCTGTATGGTTTATTTGTGGCCTAGTCATTGAGTCATTGAGTGTTATGGGTTATGAGTCATTGAGTGTTATGGGCAAATATTAACTAATTTTGGTAATATATCAGTTTTCCAAAATGTGTCTATTACTTTAAATCTTTAAAATATAAATGTGGAGCATCTATCATGATGGAACCCTATTATTTAAGTGGACATCTGTAATATGCCTGAATTTCTTCCCTAGATAAATGGGAACTAACTTTATCAACTATTTTCTCCATTTAAGATATATAACTTACTGCCTCCATTACATAAATCTGTTATTCTAAAGTATATTATTCATCTTTAAATTCAGAGCCTGGATTAAAGAAAATGATGTGTGTCAAAAACAAAACAAAAATCATTTATTTCCAGGTGATTTTATGGTCATACCACAAAGTAGGTTTTATAAGATTTTTTTTAAAAAAGAATTTATATAAAAAAATAACAAGCAGGGAATGCTTGATCCTCAAATATTTTGCTTCTGCTTATTATTATTATTTTTAGATTACTGCATTTGTCATTGCACTTTGAGGACTGGACATTCCTGCAGCAATTTAAGAAAATAACAGTCATTTGGTTCTATATAGCCATAATTGTTTGAGGAAACATCTATAATTTGCTGTTCTGACTTCTAGGCATCTTTCAAGTATTAGAACTTGGCTATCATTATTTTCTATTTCATGCTTCAACTGCTTTCAGTTCTGTCCTAGATTAAATGAAGGAGAAAACGGAAAATATTTGAGCAATGCTTTTTCTGAGGGATGCCCACCTTAGCAATGCAGGGGCAAAGTGATGGGACCTTAGACCACAGGTTTCTTAAGCCAGAATTGTCAACTGAGCTATTCTTAATTAGAAAGAGGAATGCTCGAATCCCATACTTCCTACCTTGGAATAGCAATAGCAGTAGCATTTAGACTTATATACCGTCCCATATTGCTTTACAGCACTCTCTGAGCAGTTTACAATGTCAGCATATTGCCCCCAGCAATCTGGGTCCTCATTTTACCAATCTCTGAAAGATGGAAGGCTGAGTCAACCTTGAACTGATCAGGATTGAACTCCAGGCAATGGACAAAGTTTGTCTGCAATATTGCATTCTAACCACTGTACCGCCAGAGCTCCTAATTGCATAATTGAAGCATTCAATTGAAAACTCTATTTTTGTTCCTCACACAAAATGTGACATTCCCTACTTCATAAATGAATGACAATGGGATTTGGACTTGACTCATATTTCAAGCAAGCAGTTAAATCTGTAAGGCTGGTAGTTTGTGGCACGCATTCTTTTTTTTTTTTTCTGATTCCCATTTTTTTTCTACCTGATTTCACCTTGTTTAACTATTTTGGCTGTCTCCTTCTCCCCCCCCCCAATTGTTTTGATTATTATAGTCAAACAATGGACATATATGTCATTCTAAGTGGGTAGCTAAGTGGGTGTCTCTAATATGGATGAATAGATGGAAGATTGATAGATAGATAGATAGATAGATAGATAGATAGATAGATAGATAGACAGATAGATAGATAGATAGATAATGGATGGATGGAAGGATGGATGGGTGGATGGGTGTGAAGGGGGGGAAGGTAGGGAGGGGGAGGGGGGGAGGNATAGATAGATGGATGGATAGATGGATGGATAGATAGATAGATAGATAGATAGATAGATAGATAGATAGATAGATAGATAGATAGATAGATAGATAGATAGATAGATAGATAGATAGATAGATAGATAGATAGATAGATAGATAGATAGAGACAGACAGATGTCAGAGCCATATTAATGATCCATATTAATTAGTGGAGTATTATCTTGAGAGCTATAGGTTACTTTTGCCTAGTTTCATGGTCCTAAAAATGAGTGAAAACTTGAGGCTCCTCCCATTCTTCATCTATCCTTATCTATGGAAGCCAGCCTTTTGAATAGATCATTTTACTTAGTTGGGCAGCTATGCATGATTCCTGAACAAACATACAAATAAGCTGGCACTGCATCCAAGTACATAGATAAAGACAAAGCCAACCAACAGCCCAACCACCAACCCGAGCTACTAATATTCAAATACATTTCAAAGACAAAGCCACTTAGACTAAGGTGGAAAGATTTTCATTTCCTTACAGGGATTCCAAAGCAGATGACAAGAAAATGTGACTAAGATATGCATTGTTCTTTGTTGGCAGTACTTTATACTGCAACCATGATAAACTAGATGATACCAATTTTGTCCGGAGTTATTAGTAGAATACTTTGCTGGCTCATACTTTTCCATGCTGAGTGCGATCAGTCTTTTTCTGACAACTAGTTAGTCCACTCAAAAGAACATGATTGGTTGTTACTGATTCATAAATGTGAATGCCAGACATTGATGCCAACACTAAAGGAGAAGTGCTCAACTCTTGACATACTGCCTTCTTGAAGAGGCAAAGATATAAAATTTAGGTTCTCTGAGCCTCACCTAACCTTGCAACCTGATACAAAGATCCATTGCTTTATAGACCTCTACACCAGGATTCCAAGATCTAGGTAAATCTACTACATCTATGAGATCAATCATTTATTACCTGCTTTGGGCCATCAAATGAGAAACATGTGTCAGGCACAATAGCCAGGAACAGGAATTAAGTTCAAAGCATTAAAAGTTTATTACATGCCACCTATACACAAGAATCTGATATACTAATGGTCAAGTCAAACTGGCACTAGCTAAGAGTCAACAGAATTCACAGGAGGCTGGACTTAGGTCTCTAATAATTGTGTAAGGATTCTAAACTAATAATGTGTTTGACCCCACCTTTGGGCTCTACCTGTTCATCTCCTACAAATGAGATTCTAGAGAGTAAAAAAAAATGGCCTTGATGGAACTCTGCAGAAGCATTACTTAGACAAATGGGGCTAAAATGTTTTTGAATCTCTAGGAAATAGCATACTATTTCTGACTAAGGTAGATGCCTCCCTGGAGTTTAAAAAGGTGGAGAGATATAGAAAATTCAGATTTGCAAGATTACTATGATAAATCTCAATAAAGGTAGTCCCAAGTGTTCTCCTTTGGAATAGATGTCCTTGGCTAGTCTACCGAGAAAAGTTGATCTAGGTCAGGGGTCCCCAAACCCTAGGCCATAGTCCACTACTGGGCCATGAGCTGTTCAAAACCAGGCCACCTGAAGTGACCGGCGAGTGCACGTGTGCAGACATCTCCCCTTGCACAAGCAGCAGGTGAATGCGTGCATGTGTGTTCAAATGGGGCTGTGTGCATGCGCATGCTTGCCCACCACTTGTGCAAAACCATCCCTTCTCCCTCCACCCGCACAGGTCCACAAAGCTGGAAATGTCGGGGAACTGTGATCTAGGTACACTACATATTGTGGATCTTTCTTTCTTTCTTTCTTTCTTTCTTTCTTTCTTTCTTTCTTTCTTTCTTTCTTTCTTTCTTTCTTTCTTTCTTTCTTTCTTTCTTTCTTCCTTCCTTCCTTCCTTCCTTCCTTCCTTCTTCCCTCCTTCCCTCCCTCCCTCCCTCCTTCCTTCCTTCCTTCCTTCCTTCCTTCCTTCCTTCCTTCCTTCCTTCCTTTCTTTTGTTGCAAGTGATAGTAATCCATGATCATGCAGAACAGTGATGGGTTCTAAATCGCATCGCTACCGGTTTGCATGCACGCTCACGCGCACGCGCAATGCTTCTGCACATGCGCAGAAGCGTCCGGGGCGGGTGGTCGGAGCCTTCCGCCGCTACCAGTTCATAGAACCGTACCGTACCAGTAGCAACCCACCGCTGATGCAGAACTTTAAATAGAAGTTCTCACACATTGTTCTAAAAAAGGAATCTTGAATTAATCTATGAATTATCATGCTAGACGTCTGTTTTGCTAAGAAAATTTTTCTTATTGGTTAATTCCACCTTAGGTTGTTATCTTGAAGCTACATCTTATGGAGCTCGCTTGTAATGCAAATAGCCCTTCTTTTTGATACTTCCTTCTATTCTCTGCTTTCCAGTTTTGTTTGTTTCCCAACAGATAACAAATATCTTTGTTATATGATTTCCAATTATATTTTTTTCAATATATTCACGATTACTGAACATAATAAATCTTTTTTTTCCTGAGGGAAGCTCTTCCTGTTGTTCAGCTGACCAAGGTCCCAAAAATAGCATACAAATCAACAAAAAAATTTTTGTCCCTGCTCTCACTTTGGCATGGACTTCTAAGTATATTAGTTTGCTTTTAGATTAGAATAAATATTTATTTTAATTCGAAATTGTTAAAATATTTTAAGGCAGACAAATAGCCAACATTTGCATTTTACAAAGCAAGTGCTATAAATAACAGAACATTTAAATTATAAATCTTGTGTGTGTTTGAAACCTTTTGCTCGAAAGTGCACCTGTGGGTGTCGCAGCATGCACTCACATCTGTATTTCAAATGTTACCTTGTTACTTTGCTTGTTTTCCTTCTTGTCTGCTGCCTGATTGAAAATTGAATTGTAAATTTCTTCAAGGTATTTAACTTTTTATTACTACTGTAAAAATAATTGTAATTAGAAGGATGCATAATAGATTATAATCTTCAGAAATCTGAATTTTCTTTTCTTTTTTCAGAGTGGATTCCTGTTAGAAAAGCAAGGAAATCTCTCTCTCTCTCTCTCTCTCTCTCTCTCTCTCTCTCTCTCTCTCCCTCTCTCCCTCTCTCCCTCTCTCTCTCCCTCTCTCCCTCTCTCCCTCTCTCTCTCTCTCTGTACGGAAGAGAAACCTTGCTGAATTCCATTTCCCTGTCTCTCTCCCTCCCTGTCTCTCTCTGTCTCTCCCTGTCTCTCTCCCTCCCTGTCTCTCTCTCTCTCTCTCTCTGTTTCTCTTTCTCTCTCTGTTTCTCTCTCACTGTGTGTTTGTGTGTGTGTTTGTGTTTGTTAAATCTGTAGATTAATTCCTCATGAAACAGATTTTGGCATAATGAAACAAAGATAACATGTTGTAAAAATGTAATACCAGAATGGTAATGTTGTGCTGAAGCCACCAAGAAAAAAACAAATTGGTATCATTATAGCTGTTTAAAGCAAAGTGTTCAATTGGTAAACATAATGATTCATCCATTGGAATGGCAGGGCTAAAAATTGCTAATGTAATTCTGTAGCTTTTGGTCCATTTATCCAACTTGTTGAAAGTACATGTATGATCCTTCACCAATCATTAAGAAGCATTCCATTTACAGAACATTTTTTAGATGTATGGGACAGGGGTGGGTTCCTCCCGGTTTGGACCGGTTCTCCCAAACTGGTAGCGGCCCACTGGTGACGTCACGATGACATCACCGGACTGGATCGGTCAGTGCCGGTCCGTGGGGGCTGCCATCTTTTTTTTAATTTATTTTTATTTATTTATTTATTTATTTTATTTTTGAATTTTTTTAAATTTATTTTTCCTTCTGACCATGCACAGAAGCCAACTTCCGGCACTGTGCATGCGGTCACCATCTTTTTTTTGGCTTTGTTTTTTTTCCTTTTTTTCAGATTTGTTACTGCGCGTGCACGCGTGTGTGCCCACAAGGCGTGCCCATGCGGCGCGCCCACACGGCACGCCCATGCGGCACGCCCACGCGGCGTGGGAGGGAGCAAACCAGCAGCGACGTAAGTTGGAACCCACCCCTGGTATGGGAATATAATGTTTGACTATTTAAATCAGCAGAACAATTTCCTTTCCACAAGGCTTATTAAAAGGGTTGATTACAAAAAAGAAAAAGAAAAACAAACAAAAACATCTATTTATGTCTGCAAGTTTCCCCAACATATGGACATTTTGTATGCAACTCTCCCTAGTGTCTATAATGATTCATTTAAATTTGCTCTGAGAAAACCATGTAGATGTATACAGTCTGCATCTCGCTTATTTTGGCCATGTCATGTGGGGGAATTCACTGGAGAAAGCAATTATGTTTGGAAGAGTTAGCAGTAAAAGGAAACCAGGCCTCCATAGAACACGGTGGATGGACACCATCAAAGCTGACATAGAACAACTCAAAGAAGTAGTGCAAGATTGGAAGATGTGGAGAGACCTGGCCCATAGAATAGCAGAGTTGGATACAACTGAATGGATATCATCATCATCATCATCATCATCATCATTATTATCATCATCATCATCTTATATAAGTGTGTGTATATCAGGGATGGGTTCTGGATCCATTTGCTGCCGGTTCGCTCAGGGTCGCGCCGTGTGCGCGCACGCACTTTGCGCACGTGCACACCCCCGCATCAATAAAAAAAAATACTTCTGCGCATGCGCAGAAGCAAAATCCAAGATGGCGGCACCCACGGAACACACCGAAAGAACCGGTTCCGTGATGTCATCACCGGTTTACTAACAGTTCTAAAGAACTGGTTAGAACCGATAGGAACCCACCTCTGGTGTATATATGTGTATGTATACAGTAATAAAAGACGCTTGCTCCTGGGGAGGAAAGCTATAGCAAATCTAGACAGCATACTAAAAAGCAGAGACATCACCCTGCCAACAAAAGTGCGTATAGTCAAGGCTATGGTTTTCCCAGTTACAATGTATGGCTGTGAAAGTTGGACCATAAGAAAGGCTGAGCACCAAAGAATTGAACTATGGTGCTGGATGTTGTGGTCCTGCCTTCAGAACCTCCAGAGACTGACATGAGCGAGGCAGGGGAAGAGGAGGAGCCTGTTCTCAATACGCATAGAGGCAGAGCCTCTTGCAGGCAAGAACAGTTATAGAGGAGAAGGACTACTCGGGAGTAAGGCCTGAGGATAATTGGCTCCTCCCATAGGCTATATAATTGGAGAACACGAAAGGGTAAGTTGCAGGAAGCAACTTAGTTCATCTCTCATCTTGTCATTGCAACTTGGATCCAGTTTTGTTGTTCCTGTTTGAACTTGTCAAGTTTTCCTGCAAATTGGTTCTTGGCAGTTTGCCAAAGAAGAGCAAGGTTCATGTATGTCTTATCTGCTTCTCCCTGCAACAAGACTTTAGTCAGACTTGTTTTACTTTGTTAGGACTTTTATCTGCCTTTCCCTGAAAGACTTTAGTCGGACTTGCTTTACGTTGTTTGGACTTATGATGACTGCTAATGAAACTAATTAGCAGCCGTTACAAATAAAAGAGGTTTGTGAGACGCCGTTTGTGCCGTGTTCCTTAATCAGGAAGCCTAGGTCAGAACACTGGAGAAGACTCCTGCGAGTCCCTTGGACTGCAAGGTGATCAAACTGGTCAGTCCTAGAGGAGATCAACCCTGACTACTCTTTAGAAGGCCAGATCCTGAAGATGAAAGTCAAATACTTTGGCCATCTAATGAGAAGGAAGGACTCACTAATGCTGGGAAAGATTGAGGGCAAAAGAAGAAGGGGACGACAGAGAATGAGGTGGCTGGATTGAGTCACTGAAGCAGTCTGTGTGAGCTTAAATGGACTCCGGGGGATGGTAGAGGACAGAAAAGCCTGGAGGAACGTCCATGGGGTCGCAATGGATCGGACACGACTTCGCAACTAACAACAACAAATAGAGTAATACATGTGAAATATATATAGTCTTCTTTATATGCAGTATTATTTTATTTATTTATTTATTTTATTTTATTTATTTGTCAAACATGTACAAGATAGCAGGTATAGGTATAAACATAAACATAATCAAGGTGAATACAGATAGATGAGGACAATAGGACAGTAGGACAGGGACGGTAGGCACGCTGGTGCGCTTATGCACGCCCCTTACAGACCTCTTAGGAATGGGGTGAGGTCGACAGTAGACAGTCTAAGGTTAAAGTTTTTTGGGTTTGGGGAAGAAACCACAGAGTCAGGTAGTGAATTCCAGGCATTGATCACTCTGTTGCTGAAGTCATATTTTCTGCAGTCGAGTTTGGAGCGGTTTACATTACATACACTACATATACACATTACATACAATACCTTTAAAA
>QLTV01001721.1:414203-430798 GCA_003457575.1 Thermophis baileyi
TGAAAGTTTAATCATTATAGTCTTTACCATTTGGTCCTTTAAGGGGTGGGATGGATCTCGAGTCTTTGAGTTGGTTGTTTACAAAGTTATAGAAGGCACGGGTGGATTTCGTTCGTAGAAGGTTTTCTTCTTGATTAATGTGATAATTGGTGCATTCAGTCTTTATTTGGTGGCATAGATTTTTGTAGCGGCTTTTAAAGTTAGCAATGTAGCCAGTTTTGTTTTTTCGCCAAAGTGATCTTTTTTTGGATTGAAGCTTCCTTATTTTTATGGGTAATTTGTTTTTCTTGGTTTTGGTGGTTATTAATGGTACGTATAGTTTGATGACTCTTTTGATTTCGAGCAAAAAGATATTGTAGTATACATCATAATTTATAAATATTGCTACTACTTTCAGTGTGTAATTCAGAAATGGGCACTTTTTTTGAGAGACACTTGTCATGAAAGAATGGTACTGGTTCTGGATTTGGAATTGGTGAAAGGTTTACAGAACGGAACCTTTGCTACTGCCTATGGTGCATTATATTGGTAGCTCTCAACTTACAATAGTTCATTTAGTCACCATTCAAAGTTACAACGGCACTGAAAAATGTGACTTATTCCACAGTTATATCCTTTGCAGCATCCCCGTGATCATGCGCTCAAAATCCAGATGCTTGGCAGCTGGTTCATATTTAAGACCGTTGCTGTGTCCCAAGGTCATGTGATCACCTTTTACGACCTTCTCACAAGCAAAATCAATGGGGAAAGCCAGATTCATTTTACAACCGGGTTACTAACTTTATCAACTGCAGTGATTCAATTAACAACTATGGCAAGAAAGGTCATAAAAATGAGGCAAAGTTCACTTAACAACAGAAATTTTGGGCTCAGTTGTGGTTGAGGGCCACCTGTAGCAATAGCACTTTAGACTTATATACCGCTTTATAGTGCTTTACAGCCCTCTCTAAGCGGTTCACAGAGTCAGCATATTGCCCCCAACAATCTGGGTCCTCATTTTACCCACCTCGGAAGGATGGAAGGCTGAGTCAACCTTGAGCCGGTGAGATTTGAACCGCCGAACTGCAGCTAGCAGTCAGCTGAAGTAGCCTGCAGTACTGCACTCTAACCACTGCGCCACCTCGGCTCTTAGATCATTTGGCAACACTGTTCCCATAAAAATTCATTATGTGTGTCTTCTTTGCCTTGACATTGATAAAGCATTGATCTCTTTGTGATGCCCAGTACAGTCAATTCAGAGAGAGATGGTCTTTCGTTTTTGTTTCAAACAGAAGTATTCTTAAAGATGTCAAGGCCTGGAGCTTGTAAAATGAAAAGTTGTTTATTGATGTGGATCCCCTTCTCAACATACTCTCTTGCGTTAATAGAAAATATAGTCACTCTTGGTGGTTATAGAAAATATTATCCAGTAAATGACTCACTTACTTCCTTATGCTACTTCATAACCAATATACATGCATTTTCAGTGAAAATATTGCTGACATTTTCTTTTCCTTTAATTAAGGAAATGAAAACAGTTTCTTCCTTTCCCATCACTGGAGACAGACTTGTTCATTTCTGAAACTGAAGACTTAACAGGGACAATTAGAAGAGCTAAAATGCAAAACAGTTTTTAATACATCCCCTACACCCACATACAAAGACACACACAAAGACACACACACACACACACACACACACACACACACACACACACACACACACACACAGCACTCTCCACACACACACACAGAGCATTCTGCATGCAATTAGTCAGATGCAAATGTAATTCAGCCACAATGTATAATTATCAGTCTCTCTTTGGAATTATTGGTTCAAGTATTTGTGCTCTGCGATTGACTTATTAGTCCCAAGCTAACTGTCAACTTTGTTCTTTCACATCTGGATAGGTGAAGAAGGCATCAATACAATTTTGGAGATGCGGTTATCAAGATTTCAGGTTTAGCATCAACAGACAGCCCAGAACAGGGAAAAAGGGATAGCAACTGTCATTCAAGAAATTCTGGGGCATCTAGAATCAGTGATCCACAAATACCTGGATATGATTCCATTTTTTTTGTGAAGTTGTGGTCTAAGGAACAAGCTGGAACTTCTGCTGTTGTACGGTTCCTTCTTTTGGATAATGGACTACTTTCTCAGGTTGCTTGACATTTTTGCTGCATTGTTGGTGGAATTTCATAGTTTATGGTTTTAATGGAATGTCTGTCTATAGTTCTTTCCTTAAAGGAGAGGTTAGAAGTAGTCTGGCCATTCTGAAACCCTAGATCTACTATATGTTGGGCACCTAACTCACACAGAACACTAGTGGCTTCTGGCTTTATCTTGAAAGACACCAAGGTAGCAGAGATCAAGATTAATTAATTGTCATGATTGGAAAGCTCTTTCATTGCTAAGAGTTGACTGATGACACCATCTTTTGCAAGGATGATGAATCTATTTGATTAGACTCTCCAAAGCTCTTAATGGATCAAAAGGGGCTAGCTCTGATTAGGATGGTTCTTGAATGGCCTTTGCATGTTGTCTTATTTAGGGATCTTTTTGATTTACTGGGGAGTTCCAGGATATAAGGTAGCAGAAGAACTATACCAGAGGGATACAAAGAGATCATATTCTAGTATAAGTCATGATGCTGAGAGCAACATCATTATTTCTTCATTGTTATTTCATGTGTGAAATGTTGGCTATCAGTGATCCAAACTCTATTACAAAAGGATATGCCAGAAAATTGTTTGCAGGGTTTAAAGACTGGACCTCAATCCTCAATTTCCCTGAACCCCATAAAAAATTTTTTTAAAAAAAACCCATGCAACTAAAATTGATTACTGTTATTTTTTTAAGGGCTGCAAATTCCAGGGATTCTGTTACTGATTAGGTAGCCTTGTGTGGCAGAGAATAATATTGTGACATAAGAGTATTTCATGGATAGATGATTTTCCTATTACTATGAAAAACACCAGCTGATAAATATTACTTACTATTGGAAGCATACAGACTCTAATAATTCATCTTCTTGTTATTTCCTGCAGTGTAAAGGCAGATTTTTCTAGTCAAAGAAATGTTCATTAAAAATAAATTAGATAACACCTCCCCACTGACAACAATTGTATGCAAACATCATATCTAAAGCCTTTTCTGGGGCACAGACCAGAGGTCAGTGGCTGGAACTGGAGTCTTGAAGTAAAAAACCACAGACTGAGCAAAACAACAACAATGACAAAAACAGAGAAAAAAAACTGATTCTAAGTAATACAATGCAGCTCGGATCAATCATAAGACTTGGTTCTGTCTGCCTGCCTTCACTTGCAAAAATGATATTGCAAAATGTATTCCAGTCTGCATTTAAACAGGCCTTTGAAGCACAAAGGCACACTTCATCCATGGTAGCTCATCAAGTTAAATAGATACCAGCCTCAGGTTAAAAAATCCTGGATATGACCTCTGTGGGTGGTGGGGGGGTTTTTTTGGGGGGGGGAGATAATCAGTGGTGGGATTCCAAATCTTTTCCTACCGGTTCTATAAGAGCGTGCTTTGCACGCGCGTGTGCGCTTCGTGCGTGTGTGCACTTAACGTGCGCTTCGCACGTGCGCGCAGCACTCAAAGTCAGCGCTGGTGAGCGGAGCTGTTGTTTAGCTCAGCTGAGGCGCAGCAATCCGCTCTGCTGCGCAAATCAGCTGAGCTAAAAAACAAGGGAATATAGGACAGGGAACGGCAGGGCGGGAGGGCGGGGCCATCCAGAGGTGGTATTTGCCGGTTCTCTGAACTACTCAAAATTCCACTACCGGTTTGCCCGAACCGGTCAGAACCAGCTGAATACCACCTCTCGAGATAATGTACTTTGCACCTTTTCTTACCCTATTCATGCAAGTCAGAAGAGAAGCCTTTGGAGTGCCACTTACGTGAGTGTAGCTGCGTGCACACACTGGCCCATCTCTTGCATGACCCAGTTCCGAATAGGCCATGGCCCAGTAATGAGCCACAGCCCGGGAGTTGGGGAACCCTGCAGAAAATATTAAGACCGATTGGTATGTATGCAGTATGCAAGCATTTGAATTTCCTAAATTTTAAAGAGAATAAAACAAAAATCTTTCTTAATTTATTAAAATTTTAAAAAAATGAAATGAAATTCATGTAATTTGATTGGATTTGTGAAAATGACTCGGTCCAGATTTGCTTGTTTTCTAATTTCACAGAATCAACTTCTGGATTTTTCTTTTTGTTGTTGTTGTCAGTTGTTCCATGATAAATATGTCAGTTCCCACTTGTTTTGTAATTATAGAAGTACTGAATAGCCCAAGGAGGCTACCAGCCAGCTTGGTTACTCATTATAATTGATCTGGTTTTTGGCATTTTTATCCCCCTATTGAGTCCTTCCCAAAAGACCTGGGATAGGGAGATATTGTTTGATAGTATTAAAGATGTTGTTGCAGGATGTAAGCTGCTCCAAGTAAAACTGTCTTTGCAGCTGACTGATAGTGATTTTGTCAATGCCAATGGCATTCAGAATAAAAGAATAACAGAGTTGAAAGGGACCTTGGAGGTCTTCTACTCCAACTCCCTGCTCAAGCAGGAAACCCTATACCATTTCAGACAAATGGTTGTGCAATTCCTTCTTAAAAGCCTCCAGTGTTGGAGCACCCACAACCTCTGGAGGCAAATCACTGTGCTAATTAATTGTTCTGTCAGGAAATTTCTCCTTAGTATTAGGTTGCTTCTCTCCTTGATTAGTTTCCACCCATTGCTTCTTGTCCTGCCTTCCGGTGCTTTGGAGAATAGCTTCACTCCCTCTTCTTTGTGGCAGCCTCTCAAATATTGGAACACTGATATCATGTCTCCCCTAGTCCTCCTTTTCATTAAACTAGACATACCCAGTTCCTGCAACTGTTCTTCATATGTTTTAGCCTCCAGTCCCCTAATCATCTTTGCTGCTCTTCTCTGGACTCTTTCTAGAGTCTCAACATCTTTTTTATGTTGTAGTGACCAAAACTGGATGCAATATTCCAGAATAGCAATAGCAATAGCACTTAGACTTACAGTATATACCGCTTCATAGTGCTTTACAGCCCTCTCTAAGCGGTTCACAGAGTCAGCATATTGCCCCCAACAATCTGGGTCCTCATTTTACCCACCTCAGAAGGATGAAAGGCTGAGTCAACCTTGAGCCGGTGAGATTTGAACTGCCGAACTGCAGCTAGCATTCAGCTGAAGTAGCCTGCAGTGCTGCACTCTAACCACTGCGCCACCTCGGCTCTCGAATCTGTCTGACTCTTGCAGTGTTTGGAGTGGTAGCAATCTAGGAAAGCCACAATTGCTTGTGGTTAGTCTATGTAACTTGAAAGAGAGATGCACTTATAGTAAAATCCTACATGAGACTAAATGCGTTTTCATATCTAGTGCAGTTGCACTGATGTGTGTGCAATTGCATTAATATGTAAGTGTGTGCATGGAAGAGGGAGATACTGAGGATTAATTGGATTAGAGAAAACATGACATTTGCAGTGGCCCTGAAGAAAATACATTACATTTTTCTCTGGAAAAGATTGCCTGTTGCTATTAATTTGCAATATCAAAACCAAAGAGCCACCTAACATTGTGTGCTGCATGCATCTCAGACATGCTTTTGTCAGATGATTTGATTGCCGAGTTACCAGTTCACTACATGCCTGACAATAAAGAACAAGCATGCTTATGAGACTGTGAATGTGAATTACTTGTTTTTCCTTTGCATCTGAATTCAATCCCATGAGTAATCTCCCATGAGTAATCTTGCTTTTTTGTAAAGCAAGAGAAGGGGGGGGGGAAGAGACAAAGCCAAGACAGAGAAATATTGGTCTTTTGGTTAAATGTTTGATAATGGAGGAAAAGTATAGTAAGATGGAGAGAGGGGGGAGGGAGGGAGAGGGAGGGAGGGAGAGAGAGAGGAAAAGGGAGAGAGAGAGAGAGAGGGAAAGGGAGAGAGGGAGAGAGAAGAAAGGATGGATGGATGGATGGATGGATGGATGGATGGATGGATGGATGGATGGATGGATGGATGGAAGGAAGATAGATAGATAGATAGATAGATAGATAGATAGATAGATAGATAGATAGATAGATAGATAGATAGATGGATAACAGAATAACAGAAAACAGAATAACAGAGTTGGAAAGGAGGTCTTGGAGGTCTTATAATCCAATCCCCTGGTCAAGAAACCCTATATCACTTCAAACAAATAGTTGTTCAATCTCTTCTTTAAAACCTCCCATGTTAGAGAACCTACAACTTCTGGAGGCAAGTCATTCCACTGATTAATTGTTCTCACTGTCAGGAAATTTCTCTTTAGTTCTAAGTTGCTTCTCTCCTTGATTAATTTCCATCCATTGCTTCTTGTCCTGCCTTCAGATCCTTTGGAGAATAGGTTATATGGAGAATATAAATAGATGCATACTCAGAGGTGGGTTCCTCCCGGTTCGCACCAGTTCTATAGAACCGGTAGCAAACCTCTGGTGACATCACGGATCCGGTTCTGTCGGTGCCGGTCCGTGGATGCCGCCATCTTTTTTTTTTGGCTCTTTTTTGGGATTTTGTGAATTTTTGCCACTGCGCATGTGTGCATGTGTGCATGTGCGCGGGGCGCGGCCACGTGGCGTGCAATGCGCGTGCAGCCACGCAGCATGGGAGGAAGCGAACTGGCAGCGAGGTAAGTTAGAACCCACCCCTGTGCATACTTATGACTTGCTTTGTGGATATTTATGGATGTACAGTAAAGCTTTATAAAATTACTCCACTCTCATAAACAACACCCTTTCTATGTTCGTGTCTCCCTCATTAGTACTGCAGTTGCGGTATATTCAAGCGACAATGTATTCCTGGTGCAGAGACTCTGCCTCAGTTCTGCTACGTAGGTAGTAATTAAATCTGTCTTGATATATTGTTTTTGTACCTGGGATTCAATGGTATATAGAAGAGGTCCAGAGATTATATCCAATAAGCTTTCATAAGTTTGCAATGTAAACCTCTGTAGTTAATAATTGCTATATGTCTGTGGTTTTGTTCAAACTTCATTGCTATTGTAGACCTAATGGTAACTTTCAGTATACTTATGTGTGTTGTCCCTAATAAATAAATAAACACATTCGGTGATTATTTTTGTATCTTGTAGAGTAGAGCAAGACAAATTTGTAGGTACAATTAACATCTCCATTGATATTTGAATTTTCTATCATTTATATCCAATGAATTATTCTGCTAAACAAACTAGGGTTAAATTTGGGAAGAATTTTGATCAGTTTGCATTTTAATGTGAATTTACCAATTTGCACTTTTTAATTAATATGGAAATGCAACTAATTGTCTTCTCTGAATTTTGCACTGGACGTCCTTGGGGTTTGTTTTACAAGGGATTCACCTGACACAAATGTTGGATCACAGATCACATCCATGTGCATGGAATGAACCACAAATCATTTTCGGTACTGCCATGGTGCAAAAATGTAGATCTGTGATTTGAATTCTGCTTATGCTGAAGTTATCTGAAACTGCAGATCATGTCCATAACTGTTTTGCTCAGAAACATTTGTTAGCAAAATAGAGACTGTAGTCCTGTCTGAGATTTTTAAATGTGTCAATGGTCTGAAACTTTAGCCATCATATTATCATATATTTTATAAATGAGTTAATATATACCAGTAGTAGGTTTCACTTACCTTTGCTACTGGTTCGGGAACAGGAGCGCACAGGCATGGGCACGCAACACTTCTGCGCATTCGCAGAGCATTTTTGATGACGTCCAGGCAGGTGGGCGGAGCCTCCCGCCACTGCCGCTACCGGTTCGCCTGAACTGGTGCGAACCGATAGCAACCCACCACTGATATATACTCATGGTTATCCAAGAATAACCAAAAATTACAGTATACACTCCCCAAAAAAATCAGGTTTGGCTTATCTGCAAATGGGATTATTCAGAAGTATATAAGTAGTAATGCTTTTCTTTTAAAAACTGTATTTCCCATATATGCTCATAAAGGAGCCCATCCAAAAATAAGATGACCTTCAATTTTTTAAACAACAATAACAACAACAACAAAGCATTACATATATGGCTCAGTTTATCTGCAGGTGGCACATTTTTCATAGGTCTTGGGTTGAAAATTCAAGGGTCAGCTTATCCACAGTTGGATTTATATAGGAATATATACAGTAATCATATTCCCCATTGCTGAGCTTAAACTCTCTCTAGCCATCTTATAGAAAACATACTGGTATGAAATCCAGCCATTGGAGTTACATGACTTCACTCCAAAGTAACAAGTGTATTTGATTTTATAGATTTTATGGGTATATTTGTGACAAAAATATGTCTTGACGCTGGAAAAGTTTGAGGATGATTTAAGCTGGTTTTACAGATTGTCTAAGAATGAAAAAAAAATAGAATATTTTTGCTGTGGTTAGAGAAAAGTTGGGGAAGAGATATAGAATTGATGTAGATAAGTCTCATTTAGAATTTGTTATCTTCTTGAGTACAGAAGAAAAAATAGAAATATGTACTATTTATTAGTGGAAATTGAATCCAACAAAATTTCCTGGAAGCATTAAAATGACAAAACTGGCTGATTCCATTATTATTATGGCTCATTTGGTACAAATGTCTCGCAGTGCTTTTATATTAAGCCCACTTAAATATTAACCAGATCTGTTATTTAAATATGTATTTTTGCACCATCATGGGGGCAGAAATTTTTAATTCGTGATTATTATCTATCATTCCATGCAAACAGAGGTAAACTGAACTGACTGTGGTTTAAAGTACATAAACCTCAATCATAAGGAATTATCTGTATTTAATTTCATATACGCAATTTATCTTCTTCTGAATTTTTACAACAAAAGTACATACATTAAGCCATACTCCAAAAAGCATTACAAAGGGAAACTGCTACACCAAATACTCCATTATGTAGAATCATGAAAGATCATTGTATTTACAGTAGATTAAAAAAACCATATCTATTGAGAGACAGTTTGGTCTAGTAGTTAAGGCACCCAGGCTAGAAGCCAGAAGACTGTAAATTCTAATGCCACCTTAAGCATGAAAACTGAAGGGATGGCTTTGGGTCAGTCACGCTCTCTTAGCCTGCAACACCAGGCTTAGGCATCAATTCTTGTTGGTCAATTCCTGTCACAACCAGGGGTGAAATTTGACCGGCTCGCACCGGCTTGGGCGAGCCAGTAGGGATGATTTAAATCCGTTCGCTGAGCTGGTAAAAAACACCCCTGGTTGGCCCCGTCCACGCCCGTCCACTCACCCGGTCGCCGCTCACCTCTTCTGGCAGCTCGCTCAGCCCTACCGGCCGCTCGCTGCCAGGGTTGGGACCCAACGTGATTTGGCCATGGGAGGGGTGTGGGGGGGGAAATTGTGGTGGCAATCTTGGCTGGAAGTGGGGTGACTGGTGGGGGAGGCGGAGGTTGGGTCACATTCAGGTTGTCTCGGTCGGTGCGTGGGGATGGGTGCGCAGGAGGATGCCGCTGAAGCGAAAGGTTTTAGCCAGGTGTTTTTACAGCATTAGAGCTTTTTTCCCCCGGACTAGGTTATTTTTCTCGCCGGCTTGATTTGGTTTGATTTGGAAAAGGGGAGTCTCTCTCCCGCACTGCCACCCCAGCTGTTTCTCTGACAGAAGGGATCTCGGCGCGCTCTCCTTAGCCACGAGGAGGGAAAGGAAAAAGGAGGGAAGGTGTCTCTTTCATGCTCTGCTCGCCATCAGATCTGAGCTTTGCGAGGGGGGCGTGCCTTGACCATGTGGGGCAGGCAGAGCCGCGGTTCACTTTAAAGTCTGCCAAAGCCACCGCCGCCACCTCAGGAATGCTCAGCAGATGAGCCGAGGGAAAGGAACTGAATGAGGAGAGGGGGCATGCCCGTGTGTGTGTGTGTGTGTGTGTGTGTGTGTGTGTGTGAGTCAAGTGCACGTGCACAGAGGCTTCTATAGGTTAAGGGAGAGGGCCGTGCGAGCATCTCCCTCTCCCCCCTTCCACCTTCTGTGTGAAGGGAGGTACCTTCTCAGCGGGAGGAGGAGGAGGAGGAGGGCGGCTGATGGCTTTTCTCATTTTTCATAGAGGCAGCTTTCTGTCTCGTCCCTTCCCCCACCTACATTTTAGCCAGGAGCATTTGCATTGATTTCTTTTCTTTTTTTTCCACAGAACAGACTGGGGAGAAAAGGGCATGTTTTATATATATATATATTTGGGGTGCAGTTGTTTCCATTCCAGGGACTCTTGTTTTATTTCCTCAACTGAGCAAGAAAACTCTCTGTAATTACAAAATATGCTCTGCATAGGGGAAAGCGGCATCTTACTCTGCCCCAGAGCAGCTGGGAGTCCTTTTACCAGTGAAATAGGCTCTGTTTTCCTTTACTGAGATCTGGGCCTCAGGCACAGGAAATGGGAAAGAAAGATGAACTGTGGCAGATACTTGAGGTTTGGGGGGAGGTGTTGGGGTGTGAACTTTTTTAAAAAAAATAATATTTCAGTCTTAAACTTTAGTGGTGAAATTAAGATTATAACTCAATTTAGTCACAGGGATAATTTGCGATAAGCTTTGGAAGGCTATCCTTTTGTTTTAAATAAGTAATCAATCAATTGTACATTTGTCAGTACAAGTGAATAAATCATCCAACCACCAGTCCTAACTATCATTATTCAAAAATAAGATAATTGGGAGTTGCGAGCAATTGTGATCTCAAGTAAGTGTGATTGCCATTTTCCATGAAACTGATCAGTTTATTTTTTGCTTTCAAGTAATGAGTTGAATTACTTGTGATTGTATTTACTATTGAAAGTAGGTCCTGCTTAAATCAGTAGTGCTTATTTTTCTGTTCAAGGGCATAAGGAAATGATGGAATTAGAGACCAGTCATTGCAAGATGCCAAGATGTCTGACTGCCTTCACAGTGTTTATTGCTTATATACAGTTTTACAAGCAGCAAAAGGTAAAAAGAACAACAGCATTTTCATTGGTGAATTCTCCTTGCCAATCCTTAAGAACATCCTACATCCTGTTAATACAACCTAGATGAGCTCATGTACCAGCCAGAGATAGTGTCCTGCTTCATCCAGGCAATGTAAACGGGGTGAAATCATGGGAACTGAGTGAGATCATGTAGGTACTTGAGACCCTTCTGAGGTAGGCAGTTTGCTGCACACAACCTCCAAATGACCTCCATCTCTACAGGAAACGTTTTAAAGATTGTCAGCTTTTAATATCTGAAAATATCCTAATCCATATAGAATAACATTTCAAAAAGCAACCTAAGATTTTTTTTAAAGACACTTTAAAAAGTCCACGCCCACCCAGTCACATGACCACCAAGCTACGCCCACCAAGCCACGCCCACAGAACCGGTAGAGAAAAATTTTGAATTTCACCCCTGGTCACAACCAATGAATCCACACTTAGTTGATCTGAAAAAAGTAGACCCTGAACTTGCAGGAAAACATAAAAAGGAAAAAAAAATGTGCATACCTTTTTGTGTATTATTAGACTATTAAACTGATACAAAAATAGGATGGAATAGAGTTGGAAGGGACATTGGATGTCTTCTAGTCCAACTTCCTGCTTAGGCAGGAAACCCTATACCATTTCAGAAAAATGGTTATCCAATCTCTTTTTAAAAACCTCCAGTGTTGGAGCATCCACAACTTCAGTGGCCAAGTTGTTCCACTGATTAATTGTTCTAACTGTCAGGAAATTTCTCCTTAGTTCTAAGTTACTTCTCACCTTGATTAGTTTCCATCCATTGCTTCTTGTCCTGCTCTCAAGTGCTTTGAAGAAAGGCTTGACTCCCTCTTCTTTGTGGCAACCCCTGTTTACTTCTGCCTTCTTGACCGACCGACCGCCTGCCTGCTGCCCCCCTTTCCCTGATGCAATAAACACAAACCACGTTTAAGAATTTGTCTATCCAGTTTGGGAAATAAATTCATGCTTTGAAAATGTTTGGGCAAGGGCATCAGAAAGATAAATTTCTTCATTTATTATTATGACTTGGATGTATATACAGGTAGTCATTGCCTTGCACTCCAATTGAGCCAAAATTTCTATTGCTAAGCAACGCAGAGTTGTTAAGTGAGTTTTGCCCCATTTTTTTTTTTGCCACAGTTGTGCAAATCACTGCAGTTGTAAAGTAAATCAAGCAGTTGTTAAGTGAATCTGGCTTCCCCCAATGACTTTGCTTGTTGGAAGCTGGCTGGGAAAGTTACAAATGGTGAACACATGATCCCAGGACAGTACAACTTCCATAAATGCATGCCAGTTGCCAAGTGCCCAAATTCTGATCACATGACCATGGGGATGCTTCAACAGTTGTAACCGATCATAACTCGTTTTTTTCAGTGCTATTGTCATTTCAAATGGTCACTAAACAAATGGTTGTAAGCAGCGGTGAAATCTACTTACCTTCCCTACCGGTTTGGAAGCGCTCGCTCCGCGCGCACTTTTTTGCCTGTGCTCCGCTCACGCACGGGCTTTTTCACCCTCTGCGCATGCGCAGAACGGTTTGCACATGCGCAGAGGGTAAAAAGAAAAGAAAATGACGGCATCCTGGTGGGTGGGCGGAGCCTTGCATTACCATCGCTACTGGTTCTCTGAACCACCGGCAGGCAGCACTACCGGTACGCCCGGACTGGGCCGAACAGGGAGCATTTCACCCCTGGTTTTTTTTTTCTTAGGTTTTTTATTTAAAAAAAAAATACATCTTTTATGGACAAAGTGTTGTCCAAATACCGTCTCATACATCATTTCTTATACATCGTCAATTATACATCTTATTTCCAATTTCAGCCATATTATTCTTTTTCCATAATTCTTTATCCTTATTTATTTTTTTCTTATACATGCTTATTATCATTTATCACTATACACCCTTAATTTCTAATCTATCATAATAGCCTCACTTATTTACCATAATTTTCATTTCTCAAAACACATTTTAAGTTCCCCCTGTAATTCTTTAGTCTTCTAAGTTTACATCTTGATTTAATATATAATCAGAACCAATCCAAATTTCAGTTCAGTTTCATCTACTGAAGTATGTATCTCTAACATAATTTATCTTATTTCAGTTTTACATACATGAAGAACCATTTTTTCTCATCAAAAATTTTATAGTACTAGTACAATTCTATCAAATAATATTATATCTACTAGTATATGTTTTAATTTTCTTCTGAAACGTACTTAAAATCATTATACCATTATACACTCTTAGTTTCTAACCTCTTATAATAGCCTCCATTATTTACCATATTTTTCATTTCACAAATCATCTTATATCTATTTTCAGTTTTACATATATAAAGAACCATTTTTCCCAATCAACAATCAATAATTAATAATACTAATACAATTCCATCAAATATTTCATCTATTATTATATGCTAATATATTTTATTGTACACAACATTTTTTATCTCATTAATTAATTTATTTTTTAATTGTATATATAAAAAAAGTTTATTTAATTAACACTTAAATTTTTTATACTACTAGTACAATTCCATTAAATCATATTATATCTACTAATACATAGCCTATTTTTTTTCCTCCCTTCTTAATCTTCCCTTTTTTAATCATTGTCTCTTGGTCTCTCTAACATTCCATTTTTCATTAATTTTCTGGTTATCCCTTTATCCCATTCTCTTAACTTCTTTTCTCCTTTTTTTTTTTAAATTTTGTGTGTATTATATCTTTTCTTCAGAATCTTTTCTATCACCTTTCAATAGATTGTTTGTGTAAACCTCACCAGAGTTTTGCTTTTTCGCTTCTTATTGTTTCCCTCTTTACCTTTTAGATGTTTCTTTTTTGGGAAGCATTTCCTCTCTACTCTTTCTATACCACTGTAAATCTCAGTGAAATTGCCTAACTGATTTTCATTTCTGTCTTCTTTTCCCTCATCGTTAGTTTCTTGTTTTTCATTTGGGTTCTCTTTTACCAATTCTTGCTTTTTATTTTCATCTTCTTTTTGCTCATTATTAACTTCTTGATTCTCACTTATTTTCTCTTTTGCCAAATCCTCTCCTGTTTCCTGTTCTGTATGTTTCCTCGGTTTTTCTGGTTCTATAATACCTTTTAATATTACATGCACATTTTTTTAACATCCCAAGCAATTCGTCATATATCCAAAACTCCATTTTCAATTCACCAATTTTTTATTTTTATTTTCCACTTTTATATGATACCACAATTAACTCCCTCTTCTCGTTTCCCAATTTAATTTCCAGTCCCAATTTTAGTCCAAACCAATTCAACAGTCTTGTATCTTCCACAGCCATAGAAAAACTAAATCGAACAGTAAAAACGGAACCAGGCACTCCTTAATAGTTCTCACAACAGTCAACTTATCTTTCTTTTAGTCAAGGTCAGCCTTTGTCTGTGCTTTATTTCTTGTATCTTCCACTGAGTGTTGTTCTTACGTTCCTCCAGTAGATGGCTCTCTCAAATCCCCATACTGTCTATTCATTTACTTTCCAGAAATACCAGAAGGCTTTAAATCCATTCCAAAAATAAAATAAAATTATTTTTCTTCTCCAAATCTTCTCTTTTTATTCTTTTAAGACTTCTCTAATTCCATTTCTAATAAACAAAAATTTTTCTTGGGCTTTCACTGTTTCAATCCCACTTTTCTTTTCTTTTTCTGTATTCTGAATCTCAGGTAGCCGCTACTTTGATTTTTAAATATTATTTAGAATCCAAATTTTAAGTTTTCTTTTACCCGTTAGTTGTCCAATCTCTCTCCGGGTTCCCACACTTCGTCCAAACACCGCTCCTGCTCAAATTCTTAGTCCAGTTGCCCCAGCTCCAGGGTGGTCCTTCAAAGATGGCCTCCACCCCCACCATCAGTTTGAAGAGCTTGTTTCTGACCTGCCAAGGAGCTTGCCTTGCTCCCCCGCAGTCTTCCGAAATGCCTCTTCTTCTTCACCGTCTCTTCAGGACGGCTCCGGTCCGAAGACCCCCTGACAGCGTTTTGTCTGGCTGAGTTTTCACAAAGCTCGTCGGAGCTCGCTATTTCCCCAGCCAGTCCCGCCGCGACGCTTCCAGTTCCTCATTCACCCCTGGTTGTACGGCGAGGACTACCCATATATACAGTATGTATATCGTTTGATCTGTATATTAAACTGGTACTGGCTAGGAAAAAAGCTTCAAAGGTGAGTTTTGCTGAACTCATATAATATCAGCTACACAGGTTTGGCTGACTCTACATTCCAAAGACATCATCAAGGATTTACTAGATTCTGGGAGAAAGGTACATCTTTGGTATAGTACTAAAATGTATGGATGCTTTTTTTTATTATTGAAGCTTATAGATTATTGAAGAATAGCTGTCTTTGAAAAGAATAGGTCTGCAGAGAAATCTTCAATTTCTTCCTTGGGCCACTCCTTTCCATTTTAGAAATAAGATTCTGTTACACTTGGTATATTTGTACAGGCTGAACATAGAGAAATGCTTAATTTATGTAAAAGTAGAACTAATGGGAGAGCATCTATCAACATATGATGTCTGCAGAGTAAAGAAGATTGAGAGAACATTTATGCCTCAGCTCTTGAGGATTATTTATAGGGTACCATATTTTTACTTGAAATCATGGATATTCTGAATTCATGAGAGAAAACCCTTCTGACAAAATTTAGGAATAAATTACTTGCCATCATGATTAAATTATAGCCTGTTATGCAAACACAGAGTCGTACAAGCTGAACTGGAAGGAAATAACTAGAATATTATTTCAGTTGAACTCAACCTCTGGTGACATATTTATGCAGAGGGTTTGCTTTCTTTGCAATAATGCCCTTTGCCTTTTTTCCCCCTGGCATTTAAAAAAAAAAACCTTTCTAATTTGGAACATCCATTCTCAGGTAGTCCTTCATCCAAGTATTTATGAAGTTCAATCTTAAAACAAAGCACAAAGGTTAAGAAAAGGTTTTTTTTAAAATATTTCCCTTGCCAATCATGTCTGAGTCCAGGGGGCCATGTTCATCTCCAATTGACAGCTGAAGAGCATCATTGTCTGAAGACAATTCTGTAGTCATGTTAGGACTCTGTCCAAACGGTTGGGTTGGTTAATATAAACAAGCCACAAATCACTGTTTAATGTAATATATGTAATATTGCTTTAAATGCATTGGTGCATTCTGACTGGCAGTAACGGCCATAAGAGGGAGCTAGAGAACATGGTTAGTGCTCTCTCTCTCTTTTGCTGATTCATTGCTGAGTGACTTCGTGTCTGTAAGCTCTGTGTGTAGCTAGCTATCTGTGATAGGAGAGAATCTTTGTTTGATGATTAAGACAAAGAAAGACTGGTAAGAAGACTGCTGTACTTCTGAATACTGACTGATAATTCTGACTGGCAGTAACGGCCATAAGAGGGAGCTAGAGAACATGGTTAGTGCTCTCTCTCTCTTTTGCTGATTCATTGCTGAGTGACTTCGTGTCTGTAAGCTCTGTGTGTAGCTAGCTATCTGTGATAGGAGAGAATCTTTGTTTGATGATTAAGACAAAGAAAGACTGGTAAGAAGACTGTTGTACTTCTGAATACTGACTGATAGACCGTGTATGATTAGGACTGTTCTTTGG
>QLTV01001721.1:433725-452548 GCA_003457575.1 Thermophis baileyi
TCTCTCTCGCTTTTGCTGATTCATTGCTGAGTGACTTCGTGTCTGCAATTAAGCTCTGTGTGTAGCTAGCTATCTGTGATAGGAGAGAATCTTTGTTTGATGATTAAGACAAAGAAAGACTGGTAAGAAGACTGCTGTACTTCTGAATACTGACTGATAGAACGTGTATGATTCGGACTGTTATTTGGACTGTGCTATATCTTTAAGTAAACTACTTTTATACACTTTAACGTATCTGTGTATTGACTGAATCATTACTCATATCTACTGCAACATTACGGTGAACTGTGCAAACCTTCAGGGCCCAGAGGTTACTCTGCACAATTCCTTAACAAGTCACATGGTTGGCATGATTATATGCCGAAGGCGCACAGAATACTGTTACCTTCCCATGAAAGTGGTACCTATTTATCTACAGTACTTGCATTTACACGCTTTTGAATTGCTAGGTTGGCAGGAGCTGGGGCAAGTAATGGGAACTTATTCCATTACGCAGTACTCATGTCTCAAACTGCCAATCATCCAGTCAAGAAGTTCAGCATCTTAACCTATCGTCCACCATACCCCAAAACAAAACATAATAACCCCCAAAGAGGAAACACATAGAAGCTCTTTATTCCAATGTTTAAGGAAAGACACATTTTGATGTGATTTTCTTGCAAAAAACATCTAGCACTGTTGACACTACCTAGTTTTGGTAATGAAACATCTGCAAGAAAACCACCAAATTCACAGAGTACCAAGGATCCCTCATTTGAACCCTGAGCTACCAATATTCTCCTTTATTGATCTATAAAAGCCCACAAATCCACAGAGGCCTGCACTGTGAGATTTTTTTTGACTCATCCCTTTCACTGAATGTCTAAAATTCATGGGTGCAACTATCAACAGCAGCTTGTTAATTAAAAATACCCTTAATTTCCAATTTACAGTATGTCATATATTTTAAATGAGTACAAATGAGTACAAATAAATAGGCAACATACCACACCACAAAAACAAACAACCAATTCGGAACTTTTGTGGAGCTTATAGAGGGGAAAAAAAGTAGATCAAAAAGGGTATAAGTAAATAGAAACGCTGTCTAAAATACAATGCATGTCTTAAATGAAGGGAAATGCTTTATGGAAATGTGAGTAGGTGTTCAGAAATGTTCATATTTAGAGAAATGTGTACAACAATTTATACAGACTACAGCAGTAACCTTTTAACATCATGTTTTAAGAGCCTGCCACTATATTTAAATGTCTACAATGATGGATTCACTTGAACCTAAGGACTTTCTCCCTCATCCCAATTTATGGTAGTTTCATTTCAATCAATCAGCTGAATCCATGAATGTTGGACTGAAGAAGGAATTGGGTATGTCTAGTTCAATGAAAAGAAGGACTAGTGGTGTCATGATAGCAGTGTTCCAATATCTAAGGGGCTGCCATAAAGAAGAGGGGCTCGGCCTATTGTCCAAAGCACCAGAAGGCAAGACAAGAAGCAATGGATGGAAACTAAACAAGGAGAGAAGCAACCTAGAACTAAGGAGAAACTTCCTGAATTAGAACAATTAATCAGTGGAACAAGTTACCTCCAGAAGTTGTGGGTGCTCCAACACTGGAGGTTTTAAAGAAGAGATTGGACAACCATTATTTTGTCTGAAAAGGTATAGGGTTTCCTGCTTGAGCAGGGAATTGGACTAGAAGACCTCCAAGGTCCCTTCCAACCCTGTTATTCTGTTAAGAAGAGTAGGAAGAATTTAATGACATACAACTTGTGGTCATCGTTCCAATCTTGTCTTTTACATGCTTTAACCTTCATGTGTTTTTAAAGAACATCTTAATTAATCAATCACTCAATCGGTAGATTTACTAAGACAATTAATCAGCTTGCGAATGAATGAAATGGAGTTTAGCTAATAGGTACTGAACTGAAAGGCTATTATTACAACTACAGAGGTGATATATTCAGGTTACATTATTTCTTTATTTTGTGGCAAAGGTACAGGTATCACAACTGTTAAAACTGAGGGAATCCTGACAAAGTTCAAAGAATTACTAATTTTTCTCCTCTTGTTCAAAGCAACCATTAAAAAAAAAAGATTTGATTCAATGAATTCAGGCTACACATGTCCTTAAAGTTAAGTTGGGATGATGGGGAAAAAAATCATTTTTATTACCTATAAAATGCTTATTTAAGCATTATACTGACCTCCTAGGTTCATTTGGCAAAAACTACTACTCAGTCTTTTACAATAAAGGAAATGGTTCAAATTTTTCTCTTATGAATATGATCTCTGAATATCTAATTATGAAACTTGAATTATTAGATATGGTTGCTTCATTTTTTAATCATGCAAGATGCAAGTACATGCAAATAGAATAGAAGATAGGTAAATAGTTCTTTAACTTTGCATGAATAACGTTTGCAATTTGCAACTGACACAAAGGGGTAAGTATGGTATTTAGAACACATTGTTCTTGAACAAACTTTGGATAAAACCTAATATGCAGCCCTATTTTTAGAATACTGTATAATAATAAAATAATAACACAAAGACCCTGATGGGACACTCTTTGAGCAGTGAGATCTTAGTGCAGCTCCTGCAGTAGTTTTGTTACATGGATGAACCTCAGTACACCCATCACCAGTTGAATTACTGCCAGATGGTCAGGGAGCTCCAAATAGAGTAAATTGCAATATCATCTTAGTCACAAGATGGCAAGGGGTTATTTTTGTAGCAGGACATTCAGTTGAAACATTCCTACAGCCATTGTAAATCTACAATGCCTTTGCTCATTAATGGTTATGAGGCTACAAAGGTATACAAAGGATATACTTTTTCTCGTATCCATATCCTGCTTTTAAAAATATATTAGCAATATGCAAGCAGGATTCCCAGTAGCATATGTCCATTCACTGATTGTAAATATATACTGAACAATGCACCTAAAGGTATTTCTTTGTTAGAGGTGGCGCAGTGGTTAGAGTGCAGTACTGCAGGCTACTTCAGCTGACTGTTCAGCAGTTCAGCGGTTCAAATCTCACCGGCTCAAGGTTGACTCAGCCTTCCATCCTTCTGAGGTGGGTAAAATGAGGACCCAGATTGTTGGGGGCAATATGCTGACTCTGTGAACCGCTTAGAGAGTGCTGTAAAGCACTGTAAAGCGGTATATAAGTCTAAGTGCTATTGCTATTGCTATTCTTATCACCTTGGGAAGAGACTATTTTATTCTTTTAAAGTACTGCAGATTAAATATCTAAAATACCTGTTGAATGGAGACTACACTAAATATATGGCTGCCATCAAAACTATCAATTTCACCCTAGTTTGTGCATGGCTTCTTGGATTTAGATCACGGGTGTCAAACTCGCCACATCACGTTGCCGTCACGTGACATTTTGTGACATTTTCCCATTCGCGGAGCTGGAGTGGGCGTGGCCTGCATGTGACACATTCGGCCCGTGGGCCGCCAGTTTGACACCCCTGATTTAGTTCATGGGTGTTATATACAGGGCACTACAACCCAGGGGATGGTTCTTCAGAGAGTACAATGTAATGGATAATTGGCAAACAGTTAAAATCTGGCCATTTCTAACAACTTTTCTAAACTCCAAAAGATCTTAGCAAGTGATTTATGTTGAAAGGAAAGGTTACAGATTATTATTTATATTTATTTACTAGTTTTAATTAAAAGATATTCTTTTTATCTTTTTAAAATATACTATCGTACCATAAGGAGCCCAGCAAAGAAGCTGCTGTTCCATTACCATCTTAACTTTGCCAAATATACAATCCTTTCCTATAGTTGAATGATGCTTGTTTTTAAGTTATATATGTTTCACATCAGGTCAGAGGAAGCAAATTCAGTTTACTCTTGTAATCACAAAGGTGTTGATATAAGGTAAGTGGTTTTAAATGCAGAACTGTTCATACTTGTATTTCATTTTAAAAAGAGCTGGCACAGCCCTGACTGATATGGTAAATCAAAACAATCATGCAGAACTATTTTTTTTTAAAAAATAAGGAACAGTATGGAAAGAGGAAAAACAGACTGTATGCTTTAAAACTGAAATAACACAGCTGGCTATTTATCCTCTTAAACAGTTCCACTTTGCATTTCTTCTGTCTCTATTTAAAAAAAAACTTCATGTTTGTTTTAAATGTCTGTAAGCTGTTTTTAAAAGTGATAGAGTCCTCAGGGCAGTTTACCAATATCTTTAAAATATGTGAACATTTTAAGGTAAAACAGCTTCCTGAAATATAAATCAGCCTGTTTCTCTGTTGTGTGATTAAAACATGCACACAGAAATTATTCATATATTCCTGCTGATTTCACTGAATACATGCATTCTTCCTGCACCCTTGCATTTCTTGAAAACAAATTCCCCTAACATCAGACCTTTCTATGTATCTCATACTAATTAATAAGTTCATTACTGTGGGCACTTCCTCTCAATACACTTTTCTTTCTGCATGCATTGATTTTTGCCTTGCAAACTATGGGGGGGGGGAGATGATCTTCAATTTCAGATCTTGAGCTGGCATGAGAATAATTAGGGGATGTCCTGTTCAAATGTGAACCAAACAAATTCCTTCCTCATTGCTACTCCAGGTATAAAACAACTTTCCTCAATTGGTGGCTCCTGGACATGATGATTTTCATCTGGTTGGGGGATAATCTAAGACCATCAAAGACAACAAATTATGGAAATCTACTTTGACATTTCCTTGTGCTACACCTTCTGCTCTATACCTTAGACTTGACTTCTGCACCATATAAGTAACTACTACTTATACTACTACTACTATAACTCCTCCTTTCAGGATATGGATATATTAGACCAAACATATAGAGCTATTTTGGTTACAGTTGCGTGTTTATCCTAACAGCTAATTTGGCTTTCCGCCTTGGCTTTATAGGGCAAAATACAAAGACTTTATTGTTAATTGTTTGATTTCCCTCAGGGGGAATGATGTGTTAGAAACTTGTTATGTCTCAAAAACAGTTTTGCATTTTTTACTGAAATCCTTTCCTTCATTTCATCCTATGTCTTTATTCCCTCTCTTCTCCTATTTCATTATATGAAAATCATATTATTGTGTGCTTTCTTCTACTTTCTTTCTTCTTGGCAATCTGACTAGATTGCACACAGAATAACAAATTGGAAATATGAAGATAGTGAAAAGTCATTGCCACAATGTGCATATTTTATATCAGTTGTAGACCTTCTGTAATGCCTTTACAGAATGGTTGCAAAGCCAGCTCATAACACATTAGCTGTTTCTATCCAAGGCTGTGTTTGTACAATTTCTGCAGTCTCCCACTTCAAAGCCTAAATGAATTCTTTGTTAGCAGAACACAAAGTCAGACAAATCATTTCATTAGCTGGCCCTTCCGTTGATGTGTCACTGTCCTTCTGAATGTGGGCTCTTAATTACGGCCTTGCTTTTTTGGAGCCAGGAAATGTTGGGGCTTCGCTCATTTGGACAGCTAATAGTGGACTAAAAGTGGAAACCATTCATAATCTTCTACTTTGAAAACCTTTCACATAGCACAGGCCTAAATGTCACGCAAATTCTCTCTGACTTTGAAATTTAATAATGTTTTTGGCTTTCCATGAAAGACACAATAAAAATCACAGTCACAGACATTCGAAGAGTCATAGTCACCCAACATTTGGAAAATATTCAACATGTTATCATTCTATAATGGATTTTAAAGCAGTTGCATTTTCTTGGAAACGCTATGGAAAACTGACATCTATATATACAGTGTAACATCTGCATCTATATGACCTCTGTGTAATTGCTATGGATATTTAGAATGTGCATTGGAGTCTACATACATTTGTGAGTCATTAAATGTATTAAGTTGACTTATCTGTTCTATTATTTTAGAAAAGCTGAATTTGTAAATAGATGTATTTCAAAATCTTTGAAATACCTAAATAAAATAAATAGAATGCAATGGGATTTTCATCCACTGGGTTTTAATCTGCCGTTTTAAAATTTTGAACTTTGGCATTCGTATCTTTTAATAGTCTTGTCTAATGAATCTCTAAAGCTTGCGCTCTACTTTGTAAGCCTTTGGTACAGTGGATTTAAATGGATTTGAGTTTATTTTTCCTAATAGTCAATATTTTAACTGTTTATATAATAAACCAAAAATTATATCTGTTTAAGAAATATAAATTCCAGTAATCTTCATTAAAATATAAAGAAATCCTTGAGTCCAGTTCCACACTCAAAGAATGCATTTGTGCAATTTTCTTGGCAACAATTCAGAAGTGATTTGCCACTATCCTCACTCCAATTTCCCCCCCTACAACCTAGACAAGCCAGTAACCCAGAAATTCTCACATACACTCTTCATCTAAGCACAGCCAATCCTGCTTAATACCTAAGAGCAGCTAAGGCATGGGTGTCAAACTCGCCACGTCACGTTGCCGTCACATGATGTTTCACAATGTTTTTCCCATTCACGGAGCTGGGGTGGGCGTGGCCTGCGCATGACACATCCACCCCGCCGGCTGCCAGTTTGATACCCCTGAGCTAAGGTAAGGTAGAAAGAATAATAGAATAACAGAGTGGGAAGGGACCTTGGAGGTCTTCTAGTCCAACCCCCTGCTCAAGCATTCCAGACAAGTGATTGTCCAGTCTCTTCTTAAAAGCCTCCAGTGATGGAGCACCCACAACCCCTGAAGGCAAGCCGTTCCTCTGATTAATTGTTCTCACTGTTAGGACCTTTATCCTTAGTTCTAGCTTGCTTCTCTACTTGATTAGTTCCCATCCATTGTTTCATGTCCTACCTTCTGGTGCTTTGGAAAATAAAGACATTGCCATAGGTGTCTACTATCTTCTACCTACTACCTACTATTTACTACCATTTACTGATATGTACCATTATACTGTAAATTTCAAAGCATTAACAAACAATATGTTTTGGCTGATTTTGTTATTTACAATATCACTTTATTAACACCCTCAATGTCATCCTTAAAAAACAACAACATTGTTTTGAAGATAAAGCCCTGACAATGTCCAATATGGTAGGCAAGCTGCAACCCCAGAACAGTACATAAATCTCCAATATGACTGATGAAAATCTGCAGTTGGTTTCACAGTGTGAAGTAGAAGGAAATTAGGCATGTGGGCAGGAAAGTACTTTCCACTTTTCAGAATATAAAACCCTAGTGTTTCTCTGCTTGTGACATGGGCTGCTGGTTTTGTATCATTACTTCACTCAGAGTGAGAACATTTTCCCGAGTGAAAATGTGTGCTGAATGTGTGCTTTGCAGCCATCAAAAAGTTATCCAGCCTCTGGATTATAACAGCGAAACAATCCATACCCGAACCGTCATCAGTCTGTTTCCTTTCCACATCAGCAGAAACTCTTGATGGAGAACAGGGCAAAATAAGAACATTAGAGCCGAGAGGGTGATGAGGACACATATATTTCATGCCAGGCTTCCTTTTCATACAGATTTTTACATGGCTAAGAAGCAGTGGTGAAATCCAATTTTTTTTACTACTGGTTCTGTGGGCGTGGCTTGGTGGGCGTGGTGTTGCTTGGTGGGCATGGCAGGGGAAGGATACTGCAAAATCCCCATTCCCTCCCCACTCCTGGGGGAAGTATATTGCAAAATCTCCATTCCCACCCCATGCCAGGGGAAGAATACTGCAAAATCCCCATTCCCTCCCCACTCCTGGGGGAAGGATATTGCAAAATCTCCATTCCCACCCCACTCTGGGGCCAGCCAGAGGTGGTATTTGCCAGTTCTCCGAATTACTCAAAATTTCCGCTACCGGTTCTCCGAACTACTCAAAATTTCTGCTACCGGTTCTCCAGAACCTGTCAGAACCTGCTGTATTTCACCCCTGCTAAGAAGGTACCTTTAACTTTAAAGGGTAGGCTGCAATTTTTGCTTCACCTTATCCATGTTTAATGTGCATGCAGATTTTATATTATGTGCATAACAATTTTATCATTTTGTTAAAATTGCAAGATTTTAAAAATGGTAGTCCAATTTTTTATTTATTTAATTTTTTTTTTTTGCCTACTTTGGTAGCTATTCATCTCCACACTACCAGGAAATAAGAAACATCTATTGCAGTGTTTACATGGTATTATAGGCTCAGTACTGATGTAAGAATTCTGGGTTTCTGTTCTTTGTGAAAAATCCAGACTTTATTTCAAAATTAAAAAGTAACCAAATTCAATATAATGTCTAATCATGGCTCATGCATTTTATAGAATTAGAGGATAAAAATAAAAATAAATGAGTTGCTTTTCAAATAAAAGCTAACTAACTAAACTTCGGTTAGTTTTTATTTGAAATCTGCATGCACATTAAACATGGATAAGGTGAAGCTAACATTGCATTCTGCTCTTTAAAGTTAATGCATCTTCTTAGCCGTGTAAAAAATTGTATGAAAAAGAAACCAGTATAGTGTACTGATTAAGATATTGAACTGCTGAGGTAGATCCCAGTCCAAGTTCATCCTTAGACTTGGAAGCTCATTAGATGTCTTCAAACTCTGACATTCTCAGCCCATCCCACCTTAATGTAGTTATAGCAATAGCAATAGCACTTAGACTTACAGTATATACCACTTCACAATGCTTTACAGCCCTCTCTAAGCAGTTAACAGAGTCAGCATATTGCCCTCAGCAATCAAGCTCCTCATTTTGGAAGAGCCGAGGTGGCGCAGTGGTTAAAGTGCAGCACTGCAGGCTACTTCAGCTGACTGCTAGCTGCAGTTCGGCGGTTCAAATCTCACCGGCTCAAGGTTGACTCAGCCTTCCATCCTTCTGAGGTGGGTAAAATGAGGACCCAGATTGTTGGGGGCAATATGCTAACTCTGTAAACCGCTTAGAGAGGGCTGTAAAAGCACTATGAAGCGGTATATAAGTCTAAGTGCTATTGCTATTTTAACAACCTTGGAAAGATAGAAAGCTGAGTCAACCTTGAGCCGAAAATCGAACTGCCGAACTAGTGGCAATCGGCAGTCAGCAGAATTAGCCTGCAATACTGCATTCTAGCCACTAGCTGGATATGGGAGTATTTTATATATGCCACCTTAAATTTCTAAACAAATAGAAAGTTATGATTCTAATTGACTAATTAAAATCTATTCCGCCAAGCAAATCTTTCACTCTTACATGGAATTATACCTTTATAAAAAAAAGGCAAAATATTTTAGTACCACTCATGACTTTTAACAGCATCTTAAAACCATCATGATAAATGAAATAAGTGCTTATGCTTTAAAAGTTAGAAAACTGTTCACAAAGTATCTTTCAGCAGTTGTCCACTTTTGATTTTGAAAATCTATTTTACCCACATATTGGACTGGTGCAAACAACAAGGGGGATATCTAAGGGAAACTGACAATAGTCTGGATGCTTGAAAGTTCAAAACCTTGCTAAATTTTGTTAAACGTGTGGCCAATTTGAGACTGACTTTGTCAAACATCAATCACTTTCAAATCAAAGTAGTTCTTGATCTAATCTCTAGTATTTTTTGGCCACTTTAAGCATGGGGGTTGATGTTCTTTAAGCCTGCTGTGTTGGGATTGAGTTACACCAACCATTCCAAATCATGTTATTGAGTAACATCTCATTAATCTCCATTTTTAGACTGTATTTGTCCCCCAGAGGTTGTTTAAGCAATGTGGTCTTTCTGGTTTGACCATAAGTGCAATTATTTTCCACCTAACTGTGCTTTGAGAAAGGATGAACAGCAGGCTCACACATTTGACATGCTCTATTATGCCTTTCAAGCATTAAGGACAAGCTGTGCATTTTGCTCCGCTTGCCTGTTCTCCAGTCCATCCATTTCTGTTTCATGCCTTCAAAGTTAAGAGCCTTAGACTTTGCGGGAATCTGATAAAGCAGATCAGCACAATTCGTGACCTATAGCAATAGCACTTAGACTTATATACCGCTTCATAGTGCTTTACAGCCCTCTCTAAGCGGTTTACAGAGTTAGCATATTGCCCCCAACAATCTGGGTCCTCATTTTACCCACCTCAGAAGGATGGAAGGCTGAGTCAACCTTGAGCCGGTGAGATTTGAACCGCCGAACTGCAGCTAGCAGTCAGCTGAAGTAGCCTGCAGTGCTGCACTCTAACCACTGCGCCACCTCGGCTCTATCTACTCATATAGAACCCGAAGCATGTTAGGGCCTATCAGATGCTTTCACATAATTTCTCTAATTTTGTATTTACACATTAGGATAAAGTGCGGGAAAGGGAAATTTGTGGTGGGCTGCAATACATCGTATTGAAATTGTATTGGACTTGTGAGTCAATTCTGAAAAATAATCGGGTGAACTATTTCACACAGAGAGGGGGGGGGAAGAGAGAGAGACTTTGGGGGGGGGGTGTGTTTCCCAAACGTTTTCAAAAGAATGGGAATTACAAACGTTCATATATTACTAATAATATACTTATGGTAGTAACCAGGACTATCACCAGCAATACCCATACTCAAACAAGGGGAGGTGCTGTTGTCAGTATGCTGGATGTTCTAGTTTTTCTTTCCCAGTGAATTTGATATCAGATATGTTCACCAGCATTCCATTGTCTATATAAGTTTATTGACAGTAATGTTTCAGCTACTACTACACTATCACATCAAATAAGGCCTTTGAGACAGTATCCTCAAGTCCAATTCCTACAACTGTAGCAGCAACCAGGCTCTGTATTCTGACTCTAGATTCTACTTACCCAAAATGACTCAGAGGTCAACCCAAAAACTCCCTTAAATTCTGCACAATTCCAAAACATTCTACAGGTTTACACAGCAATAGGCTTTTTCTTCCAGTTTCCTAAAACACAATCGTATTTCTGTGAACTTATAGAAGGATAACTAGGTACTTTTAAGGTCACCCATCTTATCTTCCTTCCTTCCTTCCTTCCTTCCTTCCTTCCTTCCTTCCTTCCTTCCTTCCTTCCTTCCTTCCTTCCTCCCTCCCTCCCTCCCTCCCCCCTCTCTCTCCTATCACCTATCACCTAGTTAGCTATCTATCCAGCTATCTAATCTTCTGCCTGCTCCAACGGAGGTATAAAAGATGCCTCCAGAAGGCCCAGACCTACCAAGATGTGCAATGAAAAACAATTCCGGGAAGCAGGCTTTCTCTGTAGCAACTCCCATTCTGTAGAACAGCTTATACCCTACCACCTCCAATTTGTAAATCATAAACTGTAATTATATACTGCACCTGTTTTATTGTATGGTTTGGTTGCACCATTTGTTAGTCAACTTACCGTATTTTTGGAGTATAAGATACACCTTTCTCCCCCCCCCAAAAGAAGCTGAAAATTTGGCTGCGTCTTATACTACGAATGTAGCTTTTTTGAAGCTTTTTTTCCAGCCCTAACGAGGTGCTAACAGTGAAGCAATCTTCCGTGCTTTGCTAGCTAAGCGATCTTCCCTTTGCCTGTTTTTTTTCTTTGCTACTCCCTCCAAAGATTTTTTCCAGCCCTAAGACTTTGCAGGCTTTTTTCATTGCTACTCCCTTCCAAGAAGGTTTTTTCCAGCCCTAAGTCTTTGCAGGCTTTTTTCATTGTTACTCCCTCCCAAGAAGGTTTTTTTGCAGCCCTAAGTCTTTTCAGGCTTTTTTCATTGCTACTCCCTCCCAAGAAGGTTTTTTTAAGCCCTAACCAGGGGATAAAATAATGTGCTGAAGCTGACCAGACTAAGGACGCTAGCCAGATGAATACCTGGTAGGCAGATTTCCCCCCCTATTTTCCTCCCCAAAAACTAAGGCGCGTCTTATACTCTGGTGCGTCTTATACTCCGAAAAATACAGTAAATGGATTGAAAATCCGTAAACAAACAATGTAGGAACCTAACTTCCTAGTATGGCTTTGCTTCTTACAATGGGCAGGTTTGCCCAATTTCAGTCACATTAACAGATAATTAAAATGAGCCAGGTCTCCAACAGTGGGGGGGGGGGGAGAAAATAAAAATAAAACAATGATTCATTTCTGGGACAACCCAAACTCAAATTTTGCTTACCTATCCCAGCATTCTTCTCATTAATTTTCTAAACATTCCCTTCCTATTCATCTTAATTAGCTGTTTGACCAATTAAATTGAAGGAAGGGATAGCATTCTTTTTAATAACTTTTTAAAGTTACTTGCAATCAACTATGAGAGAGAGATATAAAGAGAGAGAGATTCCACTAGAATTAGAATTTTTCTAATTCTACTCTTTGTTCATTAGTCATAAAGTCCCAAATACTTTTGACGTCAGAGGAATTGGCAGATATGGAAAAGGAGAGATTCAGTCCGTGAATAAAATAGAAGGTATTTATTCCCTAAACTGAATTAAAATGTGAGCCAGAGGAGAATGTCAGAATACATTTGCCTTGTATTAAAGTGTGCAATATGAATCACCAGAGCATTGAATAATCTTTCCCTCCCCCCACCCAACTTTGCATAAAGCAGAAACAATTTTATGAGGATATGGAGTAGCATCTTGCTTAAAACTCCCTGGTAATATAGTTTTAGTAGGAGGCTGAAAGTTAACAATAATATTTTCTGGCCACAAGATTTGGGTTTTGTTTTGTTTTAGGATCAAGCAAAAATATGGATTATAGAAAAAAGAACAGTCATAATCTCTTCCCAGATACTAAACAGACAAAGGATGTCAATTTAGCTGACATTTAAATGTCATATTTCTTAGCTAATAAATTACATCCACTAATTCTGCAACAGATATACATGCATACACATAGATGGATACACACACTCACGCACCCCTTATACTAACAGCTTCAACATCAAAGGATTATCATGAAGCATCCATACTTTTGTAACAGCAACAGTTGTCGTTGTTTTCATTGACATGTTTTTTATTCGAGCTTTCTGAATCTATGCTCATGTCTACAAGCAGGAATCTTATCTACTAATTTTTTTAAAATTATTATTACAAGAAGGAAATGCATAGAACAAAAAAGATTTACACTGAGCAGTACAATAGAATCACACAAAAAGAATCAACACCTCGTTGTTGCTAGTTTTTTGTCTATCCAAATCTTGTCTGTTAAAAAGCCTAAAGCAAATGCAAAAAATAGGGAATAAAATGGGTACCTTCCCCTTGTGCTTTTGCTTATTTGAATATTTTTTGAGACATTGTTACGTTTGTTGAAATCTTTACAGTTTGTCATTAAAGCATGATCTTAAAACTGCTAACAAGAAAGGCCACTCCAGTTTGTCAAAGGAAAATATATTTTTCCTTTGTGCTTTTTTTTAAAAAATAAATGCATCCCTTTTTGTATTTTAACATTTTTGAGCCTAAAATTCATGAAGGTAATGCAAGTCACTTGAATTTCTCATTCAGGTTAAAATAGAAGAATGAGAGTGTATACTAGATAAATTACATTAATATACAATAGAGTCTTTTGGTTATATTTTTATTCTGAACAAACATGTGACATGTTCTCTGGAGTTACAAGTGTCTGTACTGTATTCATTTTTGAGTTAGTGTGGGATATAAGTTAACAAAAGATGCAAAAGCTGTAGACCATGACAATCACATGATTAACTGTGGCTAATTATAAAACAGCTGTCGCTAATAACATTAATATCTTGACATTGAGTTAGACAACAAACATGTGTTGATTGTAAAAAAAAAAAGCAAAGAGAAACAAAAACAAATCTACATGACACAGATCTTGCTTGTTTGGGTAACTGAAAGTCTACCATAAAGTCAGTCTGGTATAACTGTTAAGGCATCAGGTTAAAAAACAGGAGACCATGAGTTCTAGTCCCACCTTGAGCACAAAACTAGCTGGGTGACTTTGGGCCAGTCCCTTTCTTTCAGCCTTAGGAAGGAGACAATGACAAACCACTTCTAAAAAACCTTGCCAAAAAAAACCCTGCAAGGTCTTCAAAAATTGGACACAATTGAATAGAAGCAAATTAAATAAATACATAAATAAAAATATAAAAAACAAACTCTTTACCATATCATCCTAATCTAGTCATGTCATATCCCGAATGCAGAACTCCAGATAACCAAAGGATGGTAGCAAAGTATATATTTTTTTTCTGTATTTCTTTCCTTTCCCTAGTGGTAGTCTGGATCTCTGATCTCACTTATGAGATGCCTCTGCTATTTGCCCGTTAATGTTTCTGAAGTTCAGGATAAGTCTTCATAGTTTCAAGAAACGGGCTGCAGTCAATGCAGGTTTTATGCTGCAATAAATAATCAGCATAGAGTGAATTAATTTTCCTTACTTTCCTTACAGATAAATTGAACACCGTGCAACATAGGTTATGTACGCACATAGACAAGTGTTATTACTGATGCATATATATTGATAAGTGAACAACAATAGGGAAATATTTGCAAGTCTGCGAGTCCATGTGTTTTACTTGGATGTTAGGCCAGCAAAAATAGCAATAACAATAGCACTTATATACTGTCCTATAGTGCTTCACAGCAGTCCCTGGCAGGGGTGAAGCCCAGCAGGTTCTGACAGGTTCTGGAGAACCGGTAGCGGAAATTTTGAGCAGTTCGGAGAACCGGCAAATACCACCTCTGGCTGGCCCCAGAGTGGGGTGGGAATGGAGATTTTGCAATATCCTTCCCCCAGGAGTGGGGACGGAATGGGGATTTGGCAGTATCCTTCCCCTGCCATGCCCACCAAGCCACACCATGCCCACTAAGCCACGCCCACAGAACCGGTAGTAAAAAAAAAATTGGATTTCACCACTGGTCCCTGGGCAGTTTATAATGTCATCATATTGTTCCCAACAATCTGGATCCTCATTTTACCAACCTCAGAAGGATGGAAGGCTGAGTCAACCTTGAGCCCCATCAGCATTAAACTCCAGTTTATGGGCAGAGTTTCCCTGCAATAGTATTGCACTGCAACACTGCATTCTAACCACTGCGCCACCAGGGCTTCTTTAGAGAAATATCATTATTAGAGCATAATTTGGAGCAGGCCTAAACTATTTGTAGAGGGGAAATGGCTACGTTGTTAAATTAAAAATTATCATAGGCCACAAAGGAATAACTGAAGTGCCAATCAACATCTAGTGAAGATGGTGTGTGTGTGTGGGGGGGGGTATGAGGTCTGGAAGCGCTCATCAATATTTTGAGGCAGCAGCAACAAATTTATTAACTTTCAAAAATGATGGTGTGCTGCATATGGCTGATTGCCAGTCTGCATGCAGTCTGTGGGTCATATATTTAGAGTTTGCTTGCTCCTTATATAAGCCATATTTTTTTCCCTTTACATTCTTATTAAGACATATGCAAAGTTGATTGGATTTTTGTTTTGTTTTCATTTGGTTTTGGTCAATGGTACTTTAGTAGAGTTGAAAATGTTCAATGTTCCAAGTCTCCAAAATCAGATAATGATGGAAATAAAACCTAGTTTTTACCTGATTTTTGTAATTGTTGGATATCCATAGCTTCAAATCTGCATACATTTTTTTAACAAGAAGCAACACATAGTTTCAGCCTTTTTGCCTTTGAAGTGCTCCTGATTCAAGTTAAATTTGGTTTGACAAACTGAAGCCAGATGTTACTGTCGTCATTGTTTTAAAAGTCAATTAAAACAAAATATCACTTGGGTAGAACAAAACCATAAAAACCTGAAACATTTGTAGAGGTTCATATCTTCCGTTTGCATGTGCACGCAGGGTTGTTTCTTTGGACATAATCCCAAGAATAAAATGTTACATCTTGATTAAAGGGCAACTTTATGGTTCTGCAAAGTGATTTTATAATGATTTATCAACAGGATGTCGGGTTGGATGCTCAGGATAGTCTATAGGTGGTTGAGTCTAATGGAAGCCAGAACAAGTAAGAGAACATCCCTGAAGACAGCCAAATATGGAAAATGATACAGTAGAAAATGTGGGTGCGAAACTTAGTGACAGGTGATTTGGACACATGAGATGCTCCCTTCAGCTGCATGTTTTCTATTTTATCCTTGGAGATGAGCCAGGTTCCAGGAGAAAGTGATTTGTCCAAGGTTATTCATAAGTTTCCATGGTTGACGTTTTGGATCACTGGTATCTCTTTTATGGAATCAAATCAAAATCCTCATTCAGCTGTAGAGGTCACTTTGGAGCAATCATAAGCTCTCAGCAAAATTTTCTGTAGAGTTGTTTAGAAGATAAAATCAAAGATGACTCGCATTTAATTGTTTTGATCTACCAAAGGGAAGGCAAGACATCAATGTTATTTTTGCTGTTGTTTCCTTAAAACTAGCATTAGTCTTCAGATGTAAAAAACAACTATCTAGCGGTTTCATCCCTCATTCAAATTGTTTGCATGTAATTTTCCTTTATTTTTAAAAACTATTTTAGCTTAAAAATAAACTTCCCTGTTCTAAATTATAGCATGCAGCCATCTCTCTCAGACATTATGACACAAACATCTAGACAGACCTATCTGCCAAAGACAAGGATGATATGAAATCCATTAAGATGTGATTGGGTGTCATGTGGTAATTTTGGGTGATTATATAACTTAATCTTGTTGCGATTATGAAATGGGACAGAGAAAATATTTAATTAAAACCTTTTTTAGGTTTATTGATTTCTCTGTTTAGTTTCTCTTAATGGCTCATGCTCTTCAAGAACTATGGGAAAGAGTATTTTGCATAGAACTATATTATTTGAAATCTCTCTTGCTACTGAGAGAGGTAGAACGGGGTGATTAATGATAAATAGCAAACTTCTATATGCATCAGTTCAGTAATACCTGTGGGAGGACATCATCAGTGCCAAGTTTCATACTTTTGTGCAAATCTGAATGTACGTAAGACAATTTGCCAAGTTGCTTCATGCAGATATACTGTGTTTGGCATCTGCCATACCTAAATTGAAGACCAGAATGAACTGTTGTAATTCTTACTGTTAGGTGCACCAAATGAATACACGACCAATTATTTTCCAAGTATCTCTAAACAAATCTCCAAACTCTGAATAACTTTGTCATTGGGTGCTCTTCTCAAAAAACATTTTTATCCACATTCTTTCCATCCATTGCTACAGATAGAACTGTAAAATAGCAAGGACCTTGTTTCCCCAAATTGTTTATATAGTGGCTATGCTACATGAAATGTATTACTTTTCTTCTCTGTTCCTTTTTTCCTATTTTGGTGTGACTCTTCAATTATAATAACGTTATTTAAAATAGGTTGTGACAAAAAAGTAGCATATAAACTTGGTTTAATAAGAATTCGTGCCTAAACTTTACTTAATTATACCACATTCAACCATAAAGTTGGCTTAGAATATTTTGCTGTATAAAGGTTGCTCAGATGGGTTCCTCTCTCTTCTTGTGAGTAGCACTATAAGGCAGGGGTGTCAAGGCCCACGGGGTGCTTAGATCCAGCCCATGGGGCTGCCCTGTAAACAGGTGGCCTGGAACGCAGGTGGCCCTCGCGAGCTCTGTTTTTGCTAGCAGAGGGTTGCAGGAAGCCGTCGCAGCGAAAAAAGGAGCTCGGGAGCCCGTTTTCACTGGCAGAGCACTCGGCCCACACGAGTGATGTCAATCTGGCCATGCCCACCCCAGCCATGGCCACCTGGCCCCCTGAGGTCAAACACAACCCTGATGCGGCCCTCAAAGAAATTGAGTTTGACACCACTGCTATAAGGTAAGGTAAAAGTAAAGGTTCCCCCAGAGGTGGGTTCCTCCCGGTTCGGACCGGATCACCTGAACTGGTAGTGACCCGCTGGTGATGTCACAGTGACATCATGGATTCAGTTCGGTCGGTACCGGTCCATGGGCGCTGCCATCTTTTTTCTTTTGAGTTTTTTTTTTTGAGTTTTTTTATTTTTTCTAGGTTTTTTTCTTCTGCGCATGCGCAGAAGCCAAGTTTCTGGCACTGCACATACGTCACCATCTTGTTTTTGGCTTTTTTGGGGAAGGGGATTTTTTTGGATTTTTTGGCACTGCGCATGTCCTGCGTGAACATACAGCCGCCGCGCCCGCCTCTCGCCTGCCCTGCTCCCTTGTACCTGGGGGCAGCAGGGACAAGCCATAGGCTCAGCTGCAGGGGAGCAGCTCCAAATGAGCCCGCGACTCCTGAAGCCGCCGCTGTTGGAGCCATGACAGGCGAGAGGTGGGCATGGCGGCTGTATGTTCAGGCAGGGTGAAGGGGGGGAATGGCTCATCTGGAGCAGCTCCCTCGTACCCGGGGGCAGCAGGGACAAGCCACGGGCTCAGCTCCAGATGAGCCCGTGTCTCCTGAAGACGCCGCCGTTGGAGCTGCGACAGGCGAGAGGCGGGCGCAGCGGCTGTATGTTCAGGCAGGGTGAAGAGGGGGAATGGCCCTGGCCCCATTCAACCGCACCAGCAAAGAAGCGCAGAAGTTCCAGCCCATCCGCCCCACGAGCGAAGCGGGCGGCGTGAAGGAGACCACTCAGCAGCAGCAGGTTGCATGGAGGAGGGACGCTGGGGGTGGGGGATGCCCTGCCCTCCCCTCGCCTGCCTTCCGTGCACAAAGACGAACTGCCGCTTGCCTTGAACTCCTCGCCGCTCCCGCACTAATGCCCCAGCCCCGCTCAACCGTGCTTCTTTGCTGGTCCCGGCGCTGAAGCCAGGAAGGGGAGAGGGGCAGCGGTGGTGGCAAAGGCGCTTCAGGATGGCACATGACAGGTGACGCACTGCTGCCAGGCCGGGCCGCCCACCCTCCCAATCCCAGAGCACTTTCTTCCTTCTCCTGCCGTCGAGAAGAGAGAAAGAGAAAGAAAGAAAGAAAGAAAGAAAGAAAGAAAGAAAGAAAGAAAGAAAGAAAGAAAGAAAGAAAGAAAGAAAGAAAGAGGAAGGGAGACAGAGAAAAGAAAGAAAG
>QLTV01001721.1:452757-468601 GCA_003457575.1 Thermophis baileyi
GTGCCATAGGTTTGCCATTACGGGTTTATAAGGTGGATGTAACCACAGCAAAGCAATATCATTTAAATATTCTATATTAAAATGTAATTATTTCAATTTGACTAATAAGGAAGAAAGAAAGAAAGAAAGAAAGAAAGAAGGGAAGAAAAAAAGAAAGAAAGAAAGAAAGAAAGAAAGAAAAGCTTATGACCACAATTGAGCCCAAAATTTTGGTTGCTAAGCAAGAGCGTTGTTAAGTGAGTTTCACCACATTTTAGAAGTTGGCCATGCCCACCCGGTCACCTGGCCACCAAGCCACACCCACCTGAAGCCACGCCCACCTGACCTCCAAGCCACACCCACAAAATATGCCACGCCCACAGAACCGGTAGTAAAAAAATTAGAACCCACCCCTGGGTTCCCCTCGCACATATGTGCTAGTCGTGCCCGACTCTAGCGGCGGTGCCAGCACTGTCCGAAGAAGTCTCTGTGGTCATGTGGCCAGCATGACTAAACGCCAAAGGCGCATGGAACACTGTTACCTTCCCACCAAAGGTGGTCTCTATTTTTCTACTTGCATTTTTTACGTGTTTTCGAATTGCTAGGTTGGCAGAAGCTGGGACAAGTAACAGGAGCTCACCCCGTTACGCGGCACTAGGGATTCGAACTGCTGAACTGCCGACCTTTTGATCTACAAGCTCAGCGTCTTAGCCACTGAGCCACCACATCCTTTTTGTAGGGACTATAATGCTATAAGGTATCTGGTTGCAAAATTCCACCGTCATTGTGCAGTTGCTTCCTTCTTCTGTTTGACATTTTTTTTTTCTGAACTATTCCCTAGAATAGTATATGACTCCTTATAAACTAGCGTTCATGAACAGGAAAAAAATCCTTTTTTGCTGGAATGGTAGTGAGGAAAAAGAATTATTTCCACTTGTGACAGTGTACCCATGTCTTTTCCTTCTGGTCTGAAGTATTTACATAGATTACTACAGTTATCAATCAAAGAATTAATATGTGTCCACAGTTTCCTTTGCTGAACATATTTTAGGGTCTAAGACAAATATTTACTGTAAAGAATTAGTATTATTTTTTGTTGACTGCCACCGGAATCTCCCTAGCTAAACACTGGTGAAATAAAACTATGACATTCTGGTAGCAACATTTTGGCTTAATGCCATAGCTCAGAAATTGACCTACTCTGTTAATCTGCATTCTGGTCAAACTAAAGTCAAAACCTTCCCAGCTACGTAGTCTGATATTATATCTTATGGTAATCAGGGAAATTATGACAGTTTAATGCCATAAGAATATATTAATATTCTTGTGAGATGACCCTTGAAGGATTATTAATATGTGAGTTGTTTTTCCTGTATCTCTTTTTAACTCTTATATGTTTGTGTTGAATTGTATTGCACTATTTATGGTCATTATAATTTGCTTTAAAATATATACATACAATATACTGTATATACATATATACACACATTACCCAGAGTCGCTTATGTGAAATAGACATCCATATATAGTAAGTATATACATATATAAATATAATAATATGGTGCATTCTGGTTCCAATGCAAATATCTGCCTGCCTTTAGGAGGCCTATAAACAAAACCCAAAGGTGCTTTTTTGAAGAGGCAACTGGACTTTCTGGTTTTTCTTTGAAGACATTTCACTTCTCATCCAAGAAGCTTCTTCAGCTCTGACTGGATGGTGGGGAATGGAAGGATTTATACTCCTTGCAGACAACTAGTCATTTGCATTCTTTTAGTGGGTCGTTAAGATCATCTGGTTTATGTGTGTTATCAGGGTCACCTGAGTGGTGCAAATTGGTGCGGAACTGTTGAAAGGACTGTGTTGTAGATTGGAGATAGATGATGTCATATCCCTCCCGCTCTGTTGAGAGAGGGCTGTTCAATTTTGACATAGATGGCCTCTTTAACCCCTCTTTCAAACCAGCTATCCTCTCTGATCAAAATATGGACTTTGTTGTGTTCAAAAAAAGTGGCCTGTGTCTTTTAAATGCAGATGGACTGCTGAATCTAGCTCTGGTGTGTTTGTTCTCCTTATTGACAACTGGACTTTCTGGTTTTTCTTTGAAGCCAAGAAGTATAGATCTTTCCATTCCCCACCATCCAGTCAGAGCTGAAGAAGTTTCTTGGATGAGAAGTGAAACGTCTTCAAAGAAAAACCAGAAAGTCCAGATGCCTCTTGAAAAAACCATATTTGGGACAACCATGACCTGGATGACTGAGAATCTCCATAGACATATAAACAAAACAATATTCTCTTTCTAACCCTTCTAAAATTGGATTTGACTCTCTTGTACCGTTTCCCCCCAAATAAGACATCCCCTGATAATAAGCCCAATCGGGCTTTTGAGTGCATGCAATAAGGCCAAGCGCTTATTTCAGGGTTCAAAAAAATATAAGACAGGGTCTTATTTTCGGGGAAACACGGTAACACCGAATTTAGCTATACAATGTGTGCAAAAAAAAATATATGTTTTGTTTTATCTGTCCTGCTACCAGGAATGATTTATCTCTCCTTAGTGAATATAATAGGCACACAAAAGGCTAAAAGGTTTGGCTCTAAAATGATCTGACCTTTTTCATTTTTTAAAAATAAGTTTTCCAAAGTACAACTGGCTTGCTGATATAATCAAATATGGACCAAACTAACAGCATACAATTTTCAATACATATCAAACTTCAATAATGTCACTCCCAGAAAGATTAAAGGTGTCTCTCTCTCTCTCTCTCTCTCTCTCTCTCTCTCTCTCTCTCTCTCTCTCTCTGTGTGTGTGTGTGTGTGCCTGCCTGCCTGCCTGCCTGCCTGCCTGCCTGCCTGCCTGCTGTTGTGGCTTGCCCAAGTCCCGCGCAGCTGCTCATGGATCCGGAAGACCAAGAACCGACCATGGGGTGGCAATATCATCCTGTATCTCTGGTACCTGAGTCCGAGAGTCCGAGGGATGCAGTGCCAGAGGATGATAACCAACCAGCGCCTTCTGCACCTCCCCAGAAGGAGATGAGTGACTCCAGTGGAGAGGAGGAGCCTCTAATTTATTTAAGGTTTCAGAAAAGCTGAAACCTTTGCTGGAGACAACGCATTTATTTTCCTGGCTGATGTCAGAACTTTGGATATCTTAGTTGAAATTACTCCAGTCCGGGCTCTTGGCCAACTCCAGTAAGTGAAGATAATTTGGGACTTAATGACCTGTTTGCATTTTTGTATTTTGACTCCTGGCCAAAGTGTTCTTTGATTCTCAACAAGAACTGTGTTGGAAAAACTTTAGCAAACTTACTACTAAGCTGCATTATTAGTAGTAAAGTCTTATTTGTTTTGCAAACAGTGTGTGTGTGTCGTTTTCCTGGGGGCTTGCCGTGCTGGGTCACAACACCTGCCTGCCTGTCTGTCTGTATTTTACTCCCTTCAATCATATTTCTAGTTGGCATATGGAATGTCAATTTGAAAACTGTGTTGACCGTTGATAGCAACACATCCTAATGTATCCAAATTGGTTGGATACATTAGGTACAATCTCTCTTTAATGATCTTCTACCCATTACTTCTTATCCTGCCCTCATGTGTTTTGGAGAATAGCTTGACTACTTCTTCTCTATGATATTCCTTCAAGTACTGGAAGACTGCAGCTATATCATCCCTAATCCTTCTCTTTGTTAGATTAGACATACCTAGTTCCCTCATTCATCATATGTTTTAGTCATCTTTTATCAACTTTGTTGCTTTTCTCTGCACTCTTTCTAGAACAGAGGTCTTCAAACTTGGCAACTTTAAGACTTATGGACTTCAACTCCCAGAATTCTCCAGCCAGCATAGCATGTTGAAGTCCACAAGTCTTAAAGTTGCCAAGTTTGGGGACCCCTGTTCTAGAGTCTCAACATATGTTTTGTATCATGGTGACCAGAATTGGTATTCCATATGTGGTCTCACTAGTGCCCTATAAAACAGTACTATCACTTCATGTGATCTTGAAATTATCCCTCTGCTGATACAACTAGCACTACATTAGCTTTTTTTTTTTTTTGCAGTTGCAGTACACTACTTAAGTTGTGGTTTACTAGATCTCTCTCATAGTTGCTACTGTTGAGTCAGTATCACCTTTTCTATGTTAGAATATTCATGACTGGGAGAGCCATGTTAACAAGGTTAGCCAATGAATAGGCATAGCAACTGAGTCACCCAATAGGAGCTAACCACATCTGAGGCTGTGCAGAGAATCGAAACTGAAAACGTAGCTTAAGGCTGGGCGTGGCTCAGCCCACTCTGCTCTCTACTCTCTGTACTTTCTGCTGAAATGAAACTAACTCTCCTGCTTGTGTTTACTTGAAGAAATAATCTGCTAATGGTATTGTAAATTCATCTGTTATTATGTTTATAAAGAAGTTATTGAATCCAGCTGAATCGGTCATCTGTGTGTGCTTCTGGTTTTGATTTTTATGCAACAAACTCTGATATTCTTTCTCTCCTATGTGGAACTTAAGGTAATAGGACCTTATTTTTCTCACCACTGAATTGTGTTTTGTTAGACAAGGTCCAGTGTCCAAGTCTATCAAGGTCCTTCTGAATCCTGAGTCTATCATCTAAAGTATTAGCTATTCCTCCCTCCCCCACATTGTAGTGTTGTCTGCAAATTTGATGTTCCACTTTTATCCCCTCACCTAAATCATTTAGGAAGATGTTGAAGAGCAAGATAGAATCTTGTGGTACCCCGCTGCATGCTTCCCTCCATGCAGATGTAGTTCCATTGAGGATTACCTGCTCAGTGTGGTTGGTCAGCCAGCTGTGGAATACATTTGGTGTTGAAGGTGTGTCAGTTGGATCTTTTTCTGGACCAGGAAGCCCTTCATACAGTCAGTCATGCCTTCGTTGTATGGACTATCATAATGTACTTGTGAATGGGTACTAATCCAGCTAATCCAGAAACTGTGGCCAAAGCAGTTATGGGCCTGTCTTAGTGCACCTATGTAACACTGCTTTTGGGGGAGCTACATTATCTTCCAGTTGGCTTCCAGATGCAATTCAAAGTGATACTTATCATCCTTAAAGCTCTTCCTGCACAAGATCTAGTTACTTGAATGATTGTCTCCTGCAATGTTTGTCAGCCGCAATCAGTCTGTGAGAGTCAGTATGTTTGGGGCCCTATCAATAAAACATAGTCATTGATGAGAAACATTCATTCCATGTCACAGTTCCTACCTTCTGGAACAGGTATGCTCTGAGATTTGTTTGGCTCTTGCTGGTCTTATTCAAAATAACAACAACAACACAACTAAATATTTTTTCTCTCAGGCTTTGGGCTAACTTGGATACTGAGGTCCTGAACAGTACTCTTCTTGCCATGGAATGTGTCAAATCTTTTGTATCACTCAATATTTTGAAATTTTATACTTTTTACATATTTTTAATATTATATACAATGAACTGGGAGGTTTTCAATTTTTTAAAAAAGTACGCCTAAAATTTACGCCTAAAATTAGTGTTGGTTTAGATCTGACTTCTTCCCCACCAAGGTCCAGGGTAAGTCTAGTAATTTACAGAATTCTTCAAGATGGACTAGTTGGTCTCTTGCCCATACCAGAAAAGTGAAATCTTGCTGAGATAAGTTATTTGCAATGTAGTTGTCTCCCCCACTCACCTCACAGGAATGATGACAACTGAATTGTATGTGTTTTAATAAATGGTGGCATACACTGAATAAAACTAAATAAATTATTAGACTGCATGGATTCTACCTTTTTTTTTCAAAGTTTATCTTTTCTATATACAGAAACACTTGAATCAACAACTACTGCTTTCTTTAAAAATGCATAATTCTACCCAGAAGGAAGCTACATTTGCATAACTCAGAAGAAGGGCAGTTGGCACCATTGTACGAAGAATAAATCAAGTAAAGAATAGACTTTGCATTTTACTTTATGCAGCTTTCTGTTTGTTACTATGATCCTTGGGCACACACTAAAACAAAACATCTGTTATATAATTCAATTAGTATTATCTATAGCACAGTTAAGGCTGTGAGGAGAGGGAAACGTGGTTTTTCTGTATTGTGTCTGCAGTGAAAGTTTACACCAATTGTATGATCCTGAAGACCGAGAAACAGTAAAACAACATGATCAGGAAAGTACATGTGCTTAGAAGTAAAACTTATTGAATTCAGAAGGGTTGACTTGACTTCCAACCAAGTGATATAGTTCACTTATCATGGGAGCAATTACCTACTCAATGATTTTCTTTCTTGTCTAACATTAGTTGGTGACTTTTTCCCCCTTTCAAATATTAGCATTGATTTAAAGTGCCACCATAAGCCTTCAATTTAGTTCAGAAAAACAATAGCAATAGCACTTAGCAATAGCACTTAGACTTATATACCGCTTCATAGTGCTTTACAGCCCTCTCTAAGCGGTTCACAGAGTCAGCCTATTGCCCCCAACAATCTGGGTCCTCATTTTACCCACCTCGGAAGGATGGAAGGCTGAGTCAACCTTGAGCCGGTGAGATTTGAACCGCCAAACTGCAGCTAGCAGTCAGCTGAAATAGCCTGCAGTGCTGCACTCTAACCACTGCGCCACCTCGGCTCATATCTATCCTCTGGATGGATATATAATGTTATCAGAGAGCTGAATTTGTGGACAGAGCTGAAAGTTTAAGGAATCTTCTATTTTTTTCTATTTTAGGAGACATCTCAACATTTTTCTATTGAGGATTTGATCAGCTAGAATAAGCAATGGCCAATTTAACTTTCAGTGGAAAATAGGAAAATTAGAGCTAGTCATTAATGTTTAATGGAATTGTTACAAACATACCTACCACAACATTTAAATGCTGTTACTTTTTCAAATACCTCAAAAATACTGGAGTTTGGTTGCAGGCTTTACAATCAATCTCATTTGCATTATTAAATATATCTTATTTCCTTAGCAAAAAAGGACCAACAAATATGTGTTGTGATGAGAAGAGGCAACCTTCAGGAAATTACAAGGACTCAACACTCAGAATGTTCTGATCTTTAAGCACTTTACAATGCTCAGATGCTGAGATGAGTCATTATTTTGGTTATTGAATGTTGCATCTTTAACCAGGGTTGGAAGCAGTATTAGATAATAGGCACATTTCTCCCATTAAGTAGCTCATTAAACTTAGTTAATTGCTTAAATGTAATAAACTACTTCATTTGTCCATTGATCTCATTAAGGAATATGCATGTTCAAGCAGCAAACTTCCATATGTGCACACCTAGTTGGGTTAAGAAAGAAAAACACAAATAAACAGTCTGCATTATCTCAATGCATTTACTTGGGCTGCATACATGCCAAAAATCAGAAAGACAACCAATCAGCTATATGAGAAGGAAAATACATATCTGGATGGAGTCTTCCTCATCCCATCATATAGATTGTTATCATGATATCTTTCTGGTCTGATTTATCTCTTTGCATGATCAAACTGTTGGAATACTTTCCCCTTTTGCATAATACAGAAGATACTGATATATTTCAGTTAATTGTGCATTCTTACCCCCCCAAAAAATCGATATTGTTTTCATACCAACAACACTGTAGAAAAGTTTTTATTTAACTGCATTCTTTCCATCTTCTTTCAGCATGTTGTATGTTACTAAATGCATACATCCTATTTCTTTTTCTTTAACAAAAAATGACATTTTGGGGGGGGGGAAAGAAGTGTCTGCAGAATTGGCAACAATAATTCCTATGATGCAAATAATAGAATATTTTTTCATTATTCGTATTGTTCACATACAAAATGGTATCAAGAACTATAGTTTCTGTCATGGCAGGATATTTTTTTTTCTTTCTTTCTTTCTTTCTTTCTTGCAGCTAGATGGCTCTTCATCAACATGCCTTTCTATTCCTGTTTTTCCCCCCCCTGTGCCCTAGACAACAATATAACATTCAAATTTATTTCAGCAATGGCAAGATTGTTTTGATAAGGGGAAAACCACAGTCCAAGTTAAAAGATGGAGCCCGACTCACTGACTTTCTCCATTTATCTATTCCGCGGCTCACATAATTATCCACCCTAGCTATTTTCTGTACACATTCTTCAAACTATCAAGAAAGCCTCAGTCAAAAATCCTTTCTTATTATACATGAGACAGACAGTCTAGGCACAGTATTTATCCCCTGGAATATTTGGTATTGCAATTTCTTTCTGTGAAATCACCAGAGCAATGTACCTCACGCGCTTATGCACATGCAAAGTCCTTTTCTAATGACTTTGTGTGTTCTTCCAAGCCCCCAAACTTTAGCTGGGTGTTTAACATTGTCAAATTTTAACCTCATTATGGCTAAAGTTTGCTTTTAAATAATGCTTAGCATTAAACTGGCTATATCTGGGGAAAGCTATTTAGGTTTTAGTGCCATTGAAATCTTATTAGGATCTCTGAGGCTGACAGAAAGGGTCTTAAAATGGTTAGAGGGAAAGCAACATTTAGGGGGGGAAAAAACCATTTGAAACAATGTGGTGGGATCATAAAGAATAGATTCTTGTTTACCAAAAGTGGAATTGATGGGTCTGGACTTATATGTCTGCCGATCTGTAAAGTTTTGGTTCTTAAAGTTGTGATTTACCGTTTTTCTACAGATTCAGCATGTTGCATGTGACAACATGAGGACAACACCCCAAACCACATGATTTAGCCAAGTAAAATGCAGCAAAGAGAAGAGGAAAAAAAAGAATAAAAGAAATTGATTCAAGGACAAGATTCAGCGGCTCGTAGGTGTTTTGTCAAATCAGAATGACTATGTTTACAAGGCAATGCTTAGAATATAATTATTTGCTCCAATCACACAGCCTCTTAATAAAAACGTGCATGGGTCCTGGGGCAAGGTTCTGTAATTCTAGTATTTTGCGTTAAGTTACTTTATTGTTGTCTGGTCTCTCATTTTCTGAACTGTGTTTGCTAGCTGACATGGTTTAATGATTGTTTTATCACATGTAAAAAACAATCTGTTGTTCTATTTACTTCTACCATACTCTCTGATCATTGAGTCACTCACATTCAGGAAGGGGCATTATCTCATCCATTACAAGTAATACCTCATCCCCTTGTAAAGCTGTTCCTAATGTACCTGTTTAACATTGAGTAAAAAGCATTGTCTATAAAAGAGATCATTAGCACTGGAAATTTCATTGTCTTCTGTACTAGGACAATAAAGTTACAAGCATGAAGATTGTTACAAATACCTGCACAGATGTTTGACATTTGGCATCATTCCCTTCTTAAAACATCAGCTTGCTTCCATTAGACTGAGAAACAAAATAAACCAAAAAACATTATTTCTTATGCTAGTATATGGAAATACAGGTAGTACGTGACAACAATCGTGACTGAAATTTTGGCTGCTAAGTGATGGGGTCATTAAGCAAGTCATCACATGATCAGGCCCAATTTTATGACTACTTTTACCATGGTTGTAAATCAAATGAATACCATGAATCAAATGTTCATTAAAGGAATTGTGTGGTTATTAAACAAATCTGGCTTTCCCGCATTGATTTTGCTTCTTGGATGCTGGGAGGGTCACAAATTGTAATCACCTGACTGTAGGGTGCTGCAACCATCATAAATGTGCATCTGTTGCAAAGTACTCATGATACCACAGAGGTTGTACAATAGTCATAACTTCAAGCATGGGTTGTAAGTCACATTTTTCAGTACTGTTGTAACTGTCATTAAATGAATGGTCATAAATTGATATATCTACCTGCATATAGATGTGATAGTTTTTATGGGATTCCCCCCCCCCCCAGATCTCATTCCATCTTCTTGAAATGATCCAGACCAGATCAGGCCATTTCTAGATCCTTGAATTAGGACCTTCAAAACAGATTAGGCAGTCTTTGGACCTGCTTAATATTTGCCCTCTGAATAGGTTACCTGGATATCCACATGAAAGCACGAACATTTGCAGGAGGAACATCTACCTTTAAGCAGCTACATGTCCCCAGTTCCTATAAACTGCTCCTTGTAGATATTGACACCAATGTTTAAATCCCTAAAGCAAAGGCCCATGGGATAGTTAACAGTGAAGACAGTTATTGTTACACTCCAAATAATATGTTGTTTCAGTAGGACAGTTACAAAGTGGCTTGAAGGTGACAGCCTTTCGTTCTTGTTGAAATATATGAAACCAATATGAGTCTAATTTGAACTAACAAGCCTAATTTGTCAAATTACTGGAAGGCATTAAGCAAATGACACTTGCTTTGCTTTGCAACAGCCTCATACATCTTTGGCATAGACCTTACATAACTGATCTATGTGTGGTAACTGCTATGAGGAAATAAGCATTAGTCTCCAGGTAATCTTTTATTTGACATACTGTCATTAGAATGCATGCTATGTTTACCTGAGAAACATTAGATGGTGGGCGTAGGAGGGATCCGCCTATTTCAAAATACTTTCTTGCTGAAGCTATAGCAATAGCAATAGCACTTAGACTTATATACCGCTTCATAGTGTAAGCGGTTTACAGAGTCAGCATATTGCCCCCAACAATCTGGGTCCTCATTTTACCCACCTCAGAAGGATGGAAGGCTGAGTCAACCTTGAGCCGGTGAGATTTGAACTGCCGAACTGCAGCTAGCAGTCAGCTGAAGTAGCCTGCAGTGCTGCACTTTAAACACTGCGCCACCTCGGAAAGTGAATATTATCACTTTCCTATGAAAAGGGGAACATATTTTCTGAGATGAATATTAATGATTAGATATTAATAGCGTAACTAAAGGAAATGTGGTTTCACAAAGCTGTGGCTTTCAGGTGCTTAAGTTCACAGACTTCAGCTGTCCTCCTTGGCCATTAAACAAGTTTGGAAAAGCTTGAATTAAAATATTAATTAATAGTACTAATTAAAATATTAATTAATTAATTAAGAACTAAAGAGAAATTTCTTAATGGTGAGAACAATTAGCCTTCAGAAGTCATGGGTGCTCCAACACTGGAGGCTTTTAAGATAAGACTGGACAGCCAATTGTCTGGAATAGCCGCCCAGAGTCCTTTGGGAGTTGGGCGGCATAGAAATGCAAATAAATAAATAAAATAAATAGTCTAAGGTCTGCTGCTTGAGCAGGGGATTGGACTAGAAGACCTCCAAGGTCCCTTCCAACTTTGTTATTCTACAATTCTATATTATATTTGATAAGTAAAATAAGTTTTCAATGCCAAATAGTGTTCCTGAGTTGCAGTAATTTAATCCACTAAATTGAGCAAATAAATTAACTATTTAGTAAGAATTTAACCTTTGTAACTAAATCTGGTTGTCCATTAAAAAAACACCATTAAGTTCTATGTATTTTGTTAACCTTTTAGAAGATCTTCTGCATAGCTTTTAGATAACGGTTAGGTTATACTCATTATTAATTTCAATTTTCCGGGCAAAAACAGCTTTGCTAGGTTATTCATGTACCAGTAACCCATCATTTAGATAATTGCAAAGTACTTTATATAGGACTATCTCTAAATGTGTCTAGAATACATTGCATGGGATTGTAAGATTTAATGAGGGACATGTCTTCCCCATATAATCTCATCCCTTCCTCCTCATTTTTAGTTATAACATATTTTATTGCAATTTTAATGATTTTATATGTTTATTCATATATTTATTGTTTCATTTTAATATTGTAAACTATCCAGAGTCATCTTGTGGCGAGATGGGAGGCAAACAAATTAGATAGATAGATAGATAGATAGATAGATAGATAGATAGATAGATAGATAGATAGATAGATAGATAGATAGATAGATAGAGAGAGAGAGAGAGAGAGACAGACAGACAGACAGTCTATCTATCTATTCAGGTCTATCTAGATATCTACTACATTACTTCACTTCACTGGTCATTCAGAGAATAAGATTCCTTCAATAATTTTCAGTAAAACCTTCTTTGTTGTGATATTGGTTCCCTGGAAAGTTGTCTACCTCTGAAATCTTCAGGGCGCCTACAATGATGTACTTTAGGGTTCTAAAACTTAAGTCTTCGCTCAACTTTCCCAGTGTCTACTCAGTTTTAGTTATGTTTTCCATTCTCTCTTTAACTAACCTGTTTTTATATTTATGACAGTTGCAGCATCCCGTGGTCACATGATCACCATTTGTGACCTTCACAGACAGCTTCTGATAAGTAAAGTGAATGGGGAAGTTGGCAAGAAGTTACAAGTCATGTTCACATAACATCCTACTAAATGACCGGCAGGGATTTTAATTAACAATTGCAGCCAGATTGTAAATTGGCAGGGACATATGACACTTCGTTTAACAACCACATGACTTAGCGATGGAGTTGCCAATTCCAATTGCAGTGAGTAAGTGAGCACTATCTGTGTTAGTCTATAAACGCATTCATTTGTTAAACAGATTATCAATCTGGAATTCATTCATCAAGGATTCTCTTCTGTTAGCCACCAAAGATGTAAACACATATTTTGTAAAGACCATAAAAGAAACAGTTTCATGCAGCAGTTCACACTTTTATCTGCCCCTTTTTCTGTTGACGCTACCAAAGTGAAAAACTTTAATGTATTTACATATACAGTTCTGTCAGGATGAATGGTGTAGCCTGGTATGAATGCAGATCTGCCACTCTTAAGTAATAGACTGAAGTCACCTGTTTTGAATGGAATAAAGGAAAGGCTAATAGAAGTTAACAGAAGACAAAAGTGAAATGAATCAGAGAAAGGCAAATAACTAATATAATAAATACATTCCCTTGATGCAGAGGTTTTTTTTTCCCCCAGTATTCTCAAAATTTCACCAGGCTCAAGGTTGACTCAGCCTTCCACCCTTCCAAGGTGGGTAAAATGAGGACCCAAATTGTTGGGGGCAATATGCTGACTCTGCAAACCGCTGAGAGAGGGCTGTAACACACTGCAAAGCAGCATATAAGTCTAAGTGCTATTGCTATTCAAGTCATGGGAAATGCCTCAAAGAAACTTTGCAATGATTCCAAAATTCTTTTGCTTGACAGCTTTTAACTAGGCCTTGCACTATACAGTAGTCCTCGACTTACAAACACTACTGAGCCCAAAGTTTTTGTTGCTAAGCAAAACATTTGTTAAATGAGTTTTGCCCCATTTTACAGCCTTTCTTGCCACAGTTGTTAAGTTAGTACCCCAGTGGTTAAGTGAATCTGGCTTTCCCATTGACTTTGTCAGAAGGTCACAAAAGAGGATCGCATGGGACACAGCAACGATCATAAATATGAACCAGTTGCCAAGCATATGAATTTTGATCATATAAATATGAGGATGCTGCAAAGGTCGTAACTGTGAAAAATGGTCATAAGTCACATTTTTCAGTGCTGTTGTAATTTTGAATGGCCACTAAATGAACTGTTGTAAGTCAAGGACTACCTGTAGTTCAGAGATGGATATCTGAATTACAAGTCTTTGAAAAACATGCAAACCAAGCTCACAAGATGAAACTAGAAACTGGTCAGCTGAAAAAAAACAACACAGTAACTAATATTTGTTGGCTTAAAGGCCGTTATTTCCCACAGATCCAATCCTTGTTGTTCTGCATACCAATTTCAGTCCCAAAATGTTGCGGTCTCATATTTTATCAATAGACCTAACACTGAAGAAAAAATGAGAAATTGAATCAATTTTTTCTTGTGGAGCTTTTTACTTATGTATCAATAAAGAAAAAAGTGAAAACAATTCTTAATGCAAGTGTTTACATTAAGTTAGAATAGCTATCAAACTGGCAGTTATTTGACTGCAGTACAAGATTAGCAAGTATAGGTGGGTACTGTAAATAATGGCTGGTTAAGCATAACTCAATTATCAGCTAATAAGAAAACTTGGCACCATTGAAAGACCTGAAAAACAGGTTAGGGACAGATCATCATGGAGAAAACTCTTCTATGTGGTCACTAGGAGTCAAATACAACTTGACACCATATAAGCTAAGCTAAGCTAAACTAAGCTAATCAACACAATGCAATGCATTGCAACCCAACACAATGCAAAATTCGACCTAAGAATCTCTAGTAGAAAACATGCACATGGCAGTGGTTACTATATGCTATATTGAGTTCTTCTTCTTCTTCTTCTTCTTCTTCTTCTTCTTCTTCTTCTTCTTCTTCTTCTTCTTCTTCTTCTTCTTCTTCTTCTTCTTCTTCTTCTTCTTCTTCTTCCTCCTCTTCCTCCTCCTCCTCCTCCTCCTCCTCCTCCTCCTCCCCAATCCCCCTTCCCTTCTAGCACTGACCTCCTCCTTCTCCTTCTCCTTCTTTTTCTGCCATATACATCATCAGACATTGGTGATCACGTTGGCGATCCTATTTTTATCAACAGCCGCATAAAAAAAGTGCTGCTGAGTTTATTTCCTTACCTTTCTCATTCTTTCCAGCTAAATTCTGCACATTGCACTCATTATCGATCAGCTGATCATAAGGCTCAAATCCTAAATATGTCCTCCTAAACACTTTGCCGTTGCGTTTTCCTTTAGTAGGAAGCTGTCTTGCACCAGGTAGTCTGTTAGCTTGCCAAACACATTGTCTATTTTATCCTTCTGATAGTAGAACTTGCTTTGTGAAATGACTGGAAATACCAAGGATTCAACCCTAGTCATTTTGTAGTTTGCACTAGGCCATATGTTTTCTACTACTCTCCTTTTGCTTCCCATATTTCCCATAATAGCAATCAGGGGTAACCCACTGTACTAATCAAATAGCAATAGCAATAGCACTTAAATTTATATACTGCTTCACAGTGCTTTACAGCACTCTCTAAGCAGTTTACAGAGTCAGCATATGGCCCCCAACAATCCAAGTCCTTATTTTACCGACCTCGGAAGGATGAAAGGCTGAGTCAACCTTGAGCCTGGTGAGATTCGAACTGCCAAATTCAGGCAGCCGGCAGTCAGCAGAAGTAACCTGCAGTATTGCATTCTAACCACTGTGCTACCGCAGCTCTTCAAATGTCCTGAATCAGGAAAGGACAAATCAACAACCTCAGAAATATTTAACAGAATATACCTAACTATCGCAACAGAAAATGAAAATTCATGATTGGGTCTCATAAAGAGTGTAATATTTTGTGCTAAGTCTTTATTCCCAAGTGTCACCTCAACTGGCCAAATCAGCAATTTGGTTGAAAAGTTTCAAATAAATGATTATGAGTTAGTGCTTGCCGAAGTGATTAATCCTGTGGAGATGCAATTTTCAACAGGGAAAAAGAACAGGTATAGCAACTTATTATTCTTTACGCAAAGGAATGCATATACTTAAAATAATGACAGACAACTGGTAACTGATAATCACACTTAAATTGTAGACTTCATTCAGCAGTTTTAATGCTTCAGACCCTCAGTTGGGAACTCAATGAGAATGTCCTTAAAATTCCCACAAACAGTTACAACAGGGCAAATGGCAAACTGTTTGCTACAATAAGGCATAAATCTTTCACAGTGGCATTATTCAACTCAAAATGAAATTATATTTGGAAAATATTCTACATAGCTCCTAAAAAACTATCTGTTTTTGTAACTCAAGTTTTGAACATGATGTTTCAAAGTTAAAACTCACAAGAACAAGTCAGAGTTTAAAAAGTGGTTGCTTCTAATTTATTCACACTTTCCAATTGTTTCTTAGTAATCAATAATGCAAAATTTCAGAAATGGCTATTTGCTGTTACACAATACCCTTGATTGGTATATATGATGGATACCCGTGATTTGCTATGAAACTATGTGATCAGGCTTGATAAATTGACAGTTAAAGCTTGAAAATTAATGAATAGTTACAATTGAGCTTGATACATTGACACTTAAATTTATGTCGAATGTGTAACTCCTTAGATTCAGAGCATGTTAAAAGA
>QLTV01001721.1:484481-496924 GCA_003457575.1 Thermophis baileyi
CAGGGCTCCCCTTCTCTTCCTCGGAGGCAGGAGCGTGTTTGAAAACGCTGGCAGAGGCGGAGCCCAGAGGAGCCGAGCAGTCTCGTCGGGTGTGCGTGCCCTCGACTCTCACTTGCTCTCGCTCTCCCGGCCAAAAAAGTGCCCGCAGCAAAAAGAGCGCCTCCCGGCATGCCCCCCCCTTTCCCCCCGGAAAGTAATGGGGGGGCTTATTTTCGGGGGGTGGCTTATTTCAACGCATGTCCCGAAAAGCCCTGTTGGGCTTATTATCGGGACATGTCTTATTTTCGGGGAAACACGGTAAGTCCTTCTAAATTTCTTGAATGACTCTGCTGGGCTCTATGGGACATGTGCATTGGACAAAAATATGCCCAGCAGAGATCTTCTTTAGTCCTTACACAAAATTTTAGTTTCCTTCTGAGGTTTTGCCTATCACACCTTCTCATTGATTTCCATTTCAGTTTCCAGTTAAACATGCTTAAAGTTTTGGTCCTCATTATTTCCATTATGGACTGGTGAATATGCAAAGCAGAAAAGAAACATATGTATTTGGATAGACAGATATAGATATAGATGATAGAGAGAGAGAGATGATATAAATATAGATATAGATATAGATGCATAACTTATGCATTCCAAGCACCACAGCCACTGCTTTTAGATCTCCATAGATATTCCAGTTGTACTTGGTGTACTGGATGTGCTTCAACAAAAGTTCAATTTTTTTTTCATGCATGAAGCATAGCCAATAGGTGTGTACATTGTTGTTGTGTTAAAAACCAAAAAATTCTATAAAACTGTATGTAGTAGGTTAAATTACAGGTTATTTTCATGATTAACACCAAAAATCAATATGACACACCCAAAAGTGTTCAGGAAGCAAAATTGTCTTGTCCAGTGAACTTGATGTACCTTTATTTTCAATCAACATGTAAAACTGTCTGCATGTTGGTTTTGCTAAGCTTCCAAATTCATGCTAAGCCATGTACTTGGATTTGAAATATCAATATCTTAATCTGCCATACATGATTTTCTATAATAATTTAGATTCTGCAGTAATGCTTCTCTCCTTGTTATACTCTACTTTGTTCAAGTAATAGAAGAAGACAGCAAAATCCACAGTTCTTTTTCATAGAGAGAATGATTGCTTTCTAAATAGATTGCTGGATCTTTGCTGGATATGAAGCACCTTCGTTATTGAGGAGAAGAAAGAAAATAAGTAGGTAATTAACAATAATTTATAGCAACCACAAAGAAGCACTATATATTTCAACATTAAAAATTCTTTTCACTTAGATCATTTCCATTAAACACAGAGGGGAGATGGGGTGGAGAAAGAAAGAAAGAGTGAGAAAGAAAGAAAGAAAGAAAGAAAGAAAGAAAGAAAGAAAGGAAGGAAGGAAGGAAGGAAGGAAGGAAGGAAGGAAGGAAGGAAGGAAGGAAGGAAGGAAGGAAGGAAGGAAGGAAGGAAGGAAGGAAGGAAGAAAGATTGTAATAGTAGATATTTTCAAATTTTCATTATTATGGAGTTTTAAAAGGTAACAAATTCAAAACTTTTAAAATAGAATTGGCCAGAAGACATGATAGAAAGAAAGAAAGCAAGAAACAGTCATAATCACAGTCATAGACATAGACATAGACACAGACATACAGACACAGTCAAAAAGACATTTTTTCCAAGCTAGTCAAAAGCAGAATTTTCTGCTTTGATGAACAAATTGCCTGTTGAAAATAGAGAATAGAACAAACCTTTGCACCCAAAGAAAAATTGCCGTTCTAAAAAAGGTATCATGCTATTCTCTAAAAACTCTCATTCTACAGAACATTCTATATACAGAACAAAAACTAAATACAGGCATCAAGAACTTATGGCTCACAATGTTGTTAGATTATGACTTTCAGCATCTATTGAGCAAGAAAGCTGTGCTTTTGGGAGATGAGTATAAGATCTCTAGACCCAGCATCCAAGGGAGAGACAAGGATGGGAAGTTATAAAGTGTGTGAAGTCATCATGTAAATGATGATTTTTTAAATGCTGTTAACCGCTCCAGTGTGTGAGTTAGACAGCCATATAAATTTGCGTAATAAACAAATTAAGGTGCTGTCCATTAGTACAAGCCTCTCTTTTTCTTTCTGACAAAGCTGCTATTAAATGTTGAAAGAATATCAGAAGCCACGCATGGCATGCTGTCCCACCTTGTTTCAACCAGTTTTTAACCAGTGGAATGGCTTGCCTTCAGGAGTTGTGGGTGCTCCATCGCGGGAAGCTTTTAAGAAGAGACTGGAAAGCCACCTGTCTGAAATTGTACAGGGTCTCCTGCTTGTGCAGAGGGTTGGACTGGAAGACCTCCAAGGTCCCTTCCAACTCTGTTATTCTGAAATTAAAATCAAGTGGGAGAAAAGGTTGAGGTCATTGAGAACATCGGGGCCGCTGTGAATTCAGTTTGTAAACAATATCCAATTATATTTCCTGATAACATTCTGACTCTGATGCCAACCTTATTAGACACTCATAGGTTGAAGCAGGGGTAGGCCAACAAACATTATTTCTTTCAGTTAGCCCTCACCTGGTACACAACTACTGAACACTGATTTCTGAAAAGACACAATAGTGTGAAAAGTTGCCATTGAATAGGAATTTTCCATTATTAGAACATTTGTACAAACTGTGTGCCCTGATAGTGTTAACACCCACAGGGAGTACACAAAGAACCTTATTTCATGAAAGGCAATATCAATATGGGGATAATAGAAGCCCAAAGGTTAAATATCAAAGTAAGATCAACAGCAGAGTCCAGTGCAGCGTACTAGACATGAATGAAAAGTTTTACCGGTAGTATGTGACTTGCTTTGAATATACCATACATGTGTCTAACAGTCTTTAAATAAATGTGTTTGTGGTAGAAAATCAATAGATTTCAAGATGTGTACTTTATCAAAGCACCAGCAAATACGGAAAAAGTCCAGCAATGAATATTATAATTTACTGTTCTTTATAAAGTTTTGCTGAGAGAAAACTACCGTACTTATGGACAAGTATAATTATTGTGAACAAAAATTGCCTATAGATAAATAGTTTAATGTATAATAGGCATTCTAAACAGTTTTGGAAATAGAATATTTTCTCAAGACATAATTAACTCCTACCTAGTCAACATCCTGTTTCCCACAGTGGTTGTACATATGGGAATCCCTTAAACAAGACATGAGAATCATAGAGTTCTTCTACATTATTTTCCCCCCAAGGGACTGGTATTATTCAAATGTACAGTATATTGCCTCTCATTTTGGAGATAAGTCCATCAGCAGTAGTAGAAATAATAGTCACTGATCATTTACTGCACAGGAATTTATGTAATCCCATTTTAGAGGCTAAAAATTACACCACAGTACATAAAATGCATCTTATTATGCTCTATTTCCTGTTTATTTCTTATAAAAATGTTTTTTTTAAATGTCTGATTTAGACTGGGAACACCACTCAATGTTCTTATCTCTGTCTTCAGTTCTTTCATTGTTAGTGGGGAAATGCTCAAATAAAAAAACATGACCATTCTTTTATAAATAAGTAAGTAAATAAATGCTGGGGGCATTTGGGCCCTTGGGAGCTAAAAAGGTTTTTCCTTTTTCTTTTTAACAATTATTTCCACTGTTGTATTTTAGTTATTAAGATTTTAATTATAGGGAGGGAGGGAGAAATTAGTGACATCCTAGTATACAGTACATGGTCATGATCTAATTCAGGGGTGTCAAAACTCGATTTCATTGAGGGCCGCATCAGGGTTGTGTTTGACCCCGGTGGGGGGAGGCATTGCCAGGGGGGGAATGGCCAGCTCGATGTCACTCATTGAGGCTCCATTTTTGGCCACGACAGCCTCCTGCAGCCCTCTGCCAGCAAAAATGGAGCCCGGGAGGCCACACACATGGGCCGCCTGGGCGCCATTTTTGGCCGTGACGGCCTCCTGCAGCCCTCTGCCAGCAAAAATGGAGCTTGGGGAGGCCGCACGCAGCCCACCTGGGTGCCATTTTCACTGGCAGATGCACCACGGGTGGTCCTTCACTGTTTCCAGGGCAGGCCCGTGGGCCAGATCTAAGTACCTTGCAGGCCAGATCCAGGCCATGGGCCTTGAGTTTGACAGCCCTGATCCAGTTGCTTACAATTTGAAAATATGATGAATAAGAAAGTAGAGCTGGATAATACAGCTAGTAATTGCCTATTTTGTTTTTAAATGTTATATTGGCCAAAATAGCTTCTTGTAGTGAAATCCACTATTTTGCATTATTTTCTATTTTCTATTTTAAGTGATTCAGCTTTATAAAATAATGTGAACTCTAGTGTTATGCCATTAATACAGAGAAATCTTTACATACCTGCATTTGTTTCTAAATAAGGTTCGGATGAAATCAGAATCTTAAACCAAACATAAATCAAAGCTTGTGTTATGTATCAATTGTTTCTCAGTTCAGATTTATGCTTAATTCATACAGCATGTTCATTTTTATGTCTTAGAAATAGATAATATATTCTATTAACTTAACTGTTAAGAGGCATATAACTCAATGCTATGACTCTTTATGGAGACAAATAACAAAAACCAGACAGCTTCTTTATATCTCCCTGTATCTTATTTAAAGTGACCACTTTTTTTCTTACAACAGATGGAATGGAGAACTTTTAGACATTCAAACACTCATGCTATCATCTGAACAAGGAGAAGAGAGACAAGTCCCAAGTGCCAGTGAAAAGCAACTTTATTAATCAGGCCTGAAGCATTTCAAATAAATCTTTTTTTCTTCATTAGAACTTGCATCTTTGCTCACTCTCTTTTAGCTTTAGGAATTTTACTGCCTGTTCTCTTTTTCTGCTTTTATCATCTGAATAAAGTCATTTTGTTTGCTGAATATTTTAGTGAGTCAAAGTGAGTCAATATAGGGTTACTACATTTAAGTCCCCAGACATTTCTCCAAACAGCATTTTTAAGAGCTTGCTTGCTTGCTTTGCTGGATTCTTTGTTTATTTGCTTATTTATTTATTGCAAGTTTTAGAAGTTCTGAAGCAGGAGAAGCTTTCCCTATCTTGCTTATCCCAATTACTAATATTTTTGAAGATTAAGTTAGAAATTTTGTGTAGTACTCCTTACCTAAATCAAGCAATGAATCTGTCTTTAGAAACTAACATTTCCTACCCTATACTTATAAATCAGGTTATTGGAAATCACACAATGAAAAGAACGTTTTCTTCTTCTGTAACTCCAAATTATTGCTGTGAGATTAGCTGCTAACTGTGATCTAAAGGGCAATCTTGATAAACGAATTCAATTTCAGTATGGTAGTGTTGGGGAAAGCATTTCCAATTTATACCAGATCAGGGTATTGGCCTGCTGAAAAATTTGCCCTATTCTTAGTGACCTTAACAAAATATCATGGCACGGGTGGGGGCACAGGGCAGGAAATCTGCAGAAACTATAAAATAATTTTCAAATGTAGAATTAAGGATTTATCGTATCTATTTCAGACATGATGAATAGAGTATTGGGGAAGAGGAATAAATGATTAAATGTAGACTTCTGGTACTCTGTTGACTACTTCTTTTCCTATGATCTAATATCTCCTTAGAAAAAGAAACATATGTTATTTCTGCATATAACATAAATCTAACTACTGTTTTAGATATTTTTTTATACTAGCAAATTATTAGTAATTTTACTAGTAAGTTATTCCTATTTGCTTGTTATTCAGTGAAATCATTTACAGTATATTAAATACTATCTGCCTTGGGATTAATATCTAGAAAATGAACATGAGGAAGAGATAGAGATAATTCAAAATGAGGATACAAGGAATACCAATAAAGGAGAATATGTATAGCTCAGGATTGAAATAAGGGATCCTTGGTGTTCTCTGAGCTTGGTTGTTTTCTTGCAGATGTTTCATTACCCAAACTAGGTACCAGGGGTGGGTTCCAACTTACCTCGCTGCCGGTTCACTCCCTCCCGCGCCACGTGGGCACGCGCATGCGCAGTAGCAAAAAATCCCCCCAAAAATAAAAAAAATCGAAAAAAGCCGAAAAAAAGATGGCGACCGCATGCACAGTTCGGTGATGTCATCGTGACATCACCAGTGGGCCGCTACCAGTTCGGGTGAACCGGTCCGAACTGGGAGGAACCCACCCCTGCTAGGTACCCAAGACTAGCCCTGATGTTTTTGCCTAGTTTGGGTAATGAAATGTCTGTGAGAAAATAACCAAGCTCAGAGAGCACCAAGGACCCCTCATACAAGGAATAAAGAATGTGACTATCTGTATGCATTCTTGCATATGTACAGTACATCAATTGTCTGATGTATAAGAAGAGTGATGTATATACCATCTACCCTGCCCCTAAGTTCTGCTGTGCTCCTTCATCATGGCAGGAGGGATGTTCATGCGAGAAAGAGCAAAAGACAGCAATATTTTCTGAAGTGATCTTCACACACTTATTCAGACGATTGTACCTGCAGAATAATTATTAAATATATTTATAATCCAACTTCAACATGAAAATGAAATATATATTTGGAGCAGAGCTAACATTCAGAGATAGGCAGGGAGTGGGGCTAAAATATGTGCCTGTCCTCCATCTGAGCCCTCATATGCACCTAAAAAAAGAGTATTATGGCTCACAAAATATTCTTAATTTTAAAAATTATATAGGATCCTTCAAGTTCAAAAAGAATTATACTAAGTTATATTAGAATTAGCATCTTTCTGCTTTTGTTAAAGATTTTCCTTTGGTCACCGCATTTATTTAAGCCTCTTTTTTTTTTCCTAATGACATTCCTATAATTACCATGTCAAGATATCTGTGTACATAATTGTGTCATTGCTCTGCGGGATAAAGCAGAATTGCAGCAAAGCTTCATTTCCTTTTATAAAGGAAAATGAAAAAAATATCATATTTCAAAACCATATAATATTCAGGAAAATCCATATAAGATTCAGTGGATGAAATAAATAAGTAGGGAGGAAATATGTGCATCCGGCTTTAAAGATGTGAGGACTGACTGGGAGCAAATATTATTGAGGGGGGAGATGAATGTTGATGTGGAAATTAAAAATCCACATTGAGTAATTAGATGTTTATTTGGATCATTTCGCTAATGGCAAAGGCTGATTCCCCCTAACCAAGCTATTATTTGGTTTGAAAGTGATGGCTTAAAACTGCCCTCCCAAATCTTGCTCTACTACTATAAATAGATGCTGAGCCTCATAGGAACCATACTATTTCCCTGGGCTCTGTTTCCTATTTGCAGGGAACAATGGCAGTATGAGAATAAACCTTCTCCAACTCATTTAAAAATGTAAATTAAAAGTGTCTTTCCCCCAACTCTGAACAAGCTGTAATATTTGCATGTGGAGGCTGACATGAAACATTTTTTCCTTCTTTCCACTGATAATGGTAATGCATCCTAAGAACTGTAACTTACCATAACACTGACAAATGCTTCAGATTTTATAGGTTAGCAACCAATGCTTGGAATATTGGAACTGGAATTGGAATATTCTTTATGGCCAAGTGTGATTGGACACACAAGGAATTTGTCTCTCATAAGCTCTCCGTGTACATAGAAACAACAAAGTGATGTCATAGATCATAAATCATAAGATGCAATCATAAATCATGAGATACAAACAACAAGTGAGAAATCATAAGATACCAATAGGAGAAGATAGTAGGAAAGATGAAAAGATGAGAAAGATAAGAAGAGAAGGATAATAGCAATACAGCCCTACTACATGGGTAAATATCTTTAGGCTTAAGACAGTGCTGTGGCAATTAGGTGTTTAACAGAGTGATGGCATGGGGGGGGAAACTGTGTTTAGTTGTTTTGGCATTTAATGCTCTATTGTGGCATCCTGAGGGGAGAAGCTGAAACAGTTCATGTCCAGGATGTGAAAGGTCTGTAGATATTTTCTCAGCCCTCCTTCTGACTCATGCAGTATACAGATCCTCAATGACTTAGAATAACTTTATTGTCACTTGAATGTACACTAATTGGCATACATTAAAATGAAATTTCGTTGCATACAGCTTTCAAAGGGTCACCACCTCCAACATACACTACATAAACATGACAAAATAAATGAATAAATAATGGAAGGCAGGCTGGTTGCAATTGCTTTTTTTCTGCAGTCCTAACTATCCATTGAAGTCTGTAATTTTTCCTGTTTGGTTGCTGTGCTAAACCAGACAGTTACAGAGGTACGAATGACAGACTCAATGATTACTCTGTAGAACTGTATCAGCAGATCCTTCTTCCCTATCCATGATAGGAAAGTATCATTAGGAACTGGAAAGCAAACTACAACCATTTCTTTTGTCTGGGGAAAAAAAACTAGTATTCTTTATTTAAATCTAACATACAAGCATATTTTATTGTTTTCATATGTGAAAAATAATATAATGAACAGGAGTTGTTGTTTCATTTTGAGCCTAAAGAATATATTTGTTTTTAATAATGTCATTTCTTTCAGCAACTCAGTAGAAGTTCAGTGGTTCTCATTGTTCTGGCATAGAAGCTTTGGCGAAGAGCAAATCATGAATGAGTGAAAGAAAGAGAATGTGAAGTTGGAGGAAGGTTGCTATTATCATCTTAATAACTTCTTTGTTCTGAATTGTGATCAGCAGCACGAATGGAAACTCATTTTAAAAGCTGCCAAAGTATATACACAATGACAAATGTGTACAATGTGTTCAATGAAATTCTCTCTCTCTCTTTCTCTCTCTCTCTCTCTCTCTCTCTCTCCCTCACTCCCCCCCCCTCTCTCTCTCTCTCTCTCTCGTGTGTGATGTTTCCTGTTTTTATGTGAGAAACAAATGGAGATGCCAGTTAAAGCAGGAGGAGGAAACATACCCATACTTCTCATCTTGTTCTTCTTGCTATAGATCTTTTTGGCACTGTTTTAATCAAACCAGCATTTGTGAGGTAGTTTAGTGACTTTTAGGAGTAGCTTTTGTGACTGTAGGATTGCAAGGTTTTGAGTTAATGATGTATTATTCTCTAAGATTCTTATGTGGATGTTTTACTCTCATGGTGACTGCTGTTCAGACAGAGTTCAAGGCACAGTTTTCTGAAGTCTTTATCCTATTAGTTTTTCATTAGTTTCACATTTCAGAAACCCCTTTGTGCCTTGAACATCAGAAGGCCTAAAGCATATGGCAACCACAAATCCTGGAAATGATGTGGAACTCTCCAGATGAAGCATATGTATTACAAATGGTATAGAATATCTCCCTTTCATGTTTTATGGAACGGTTTTCTTGTTTGAGCTGAAACAAGGGGGTAAAAACTGTATGTTTATAGCATTTGAATCCTGGCAAAGCTTCAAGCATGTGCTGCCTTATCTCTTCCCTCCTTGAGCAAATGCATCTCACCTTGCAATGCCTATAAGAAATCAGAGAGAGGTCGGGCAGACATCTTTCTAGAGAACCAGCCACAGAGTATCTTTCCACAACTAATGATGGAAAAATAAACTTTTCTCTACCAAGAGTTATTTTCTGAACAGAAGGGTCAGTTCATGTAATTCTATTTTTACAATATTGGCTTATAGGACAGGCAAAGAATAACATAAAGAGTAGGTAGAATACTGTAGGTAACACTTCTTTAAACAAGTAAGAAACTACATGCAAATGCAATAGTAAAATGAAGACTGAGGCAGGCAAGTTTTGAATGTATATGTTCTGACCCGGCTCCTAAACATGACAATCACACGGTTTTTTAACTAAACATTCCTTTTATTGGGAGTGCCAACAACCCCGGCAAAGAGACTCTCTCCCTCAGCAGGCTAATGAAGTTTCTAAGTGCCTGTGGAAAGCGAAGCTCGCTCCCCTTCCCCCTGAAATGGCTCCAACACACCTGATGTCTCTCTCACTCACCACTCTTATAACGAAAGTTCTGGAAGGTGCACCCACTCTTTTTTCAAGTGGCTCTTCTGTCCCAAGGACCAGCCCATAGCATCCCGCTGCTCTCCTCTCCTCTGCCTTCTGCACATCCATGCGTCAGGCACTGGACCCAGCTGTTCCTCCTCTTCCTCATCAGCCACCTCTGGACCTGGGGGCTATTGACTCTCCATCTGGGGCCTAATGGACAGCCCAGGCTCCACCTCTGTCTCTATCTCTGACAGCTCCATTCCCTCTTCCCCCTCGGAGCTCTCAGATTGCCTTGATGCTGGCCCCAAGGCCAGCGGCCAACAGGCCACAACAGTATACCTTCAAATCTTGGTAGCAATTGCTAAAGATTCCTGGTCATCACTGAAAAGGTTTTATCTCCAGTGTCTGTTAGTCAGATTGTTCTTTTTATTTTTTTAGCATATGGCATACAATGATAGGGAAATCTATAAATGCTAGACACGATGCAGTCCTGGCAGCCTAGATTGCTAGTTCATTCTGTTTGGCACATGTACCTATCATTGTTGCACCATGGGGGGCGAACTAGTTTTACTCTGGGTAACTAGTAGCCCTCAGGTTGCTGGCTCTTCTGGGCTCCTCCGCCAGTCTCACCTCACCTCATGTCATATTGCCTCACATCTGGCCAGGTCCAGCGCCAGCTTTTGCTCTCTTGCACACATGAAGGCTGCTATTTTTTCCCACCAAAGTGGTACCCATTTATCTATTCACAATATGCTTTCATACTGCTGGATGGGCAGGAGACAGGAAACGAGTGGTGGGAACTCATTCCATCTCATGGAGCTGGGCTCAAACCAGCGGTGGGTTGCTCCCGGTTCGGCCCGGTTCTGCGAACCGGTAGTGGCAGCGGCAGGAGGCTCTGCCCACCCACCCGGGATGCTTCTGTGCATGCGCAGAAGCATCACACATGCGCACAAGTGCGCGTGCACTCATGAGCGTGCACGCACTCACGAGAGAACCAGTAGCAACAGGATTTAGAACCCACTACTGGCTCAAACCGCTGGAGTGCAGACCATTTCTGGTTGGCAGTTCCAACATCATTAAGCTGCTGCACCACCACGTCCCTCACCATCTGATTGTTCTAAATCAGAGGCATACAAATTGACTAGAGCTTAATAAATAGGTAGAGCCATGTTCTAGTTCAAATACCATGTTTCCCCAAAAATACGACCTACTCTGAAAGTAAGTCCTAGCTTGATTTTTACATGTGCGCCAAATATAAGCCCTACCCCCCAAAATAAGCTCTAATTAAGACCCCGCCTCCAGGGTGCACATATAAAAATTAAGCTAGGGTGAGGATGGGGGGTGGGGGTTGAGCTGCCGTACCACTTACCTTCAGACAGTTACAGCCAGGCCTCGCACACCCTGACACCTGCCTTGCCAGCCCATTTCTTCTGCAGCCAGCAAGGCTTTCATTAGGGCCTCTGCAGCTGATAACAGAGCTCCAGATCAATCCAGAGTTCTGTTATCGGCTACAGAGGCCTTCAGGAAAGCCTTGCTGGCCTTGCCGCCCACAGAAGAAGTTCCTGAAGGCCTCTGACAGTGAAAAGGAGGCCGGGGGCGACACGCACAAGTGAGGTGAATCAGTGGATGACATCTCCCAAAAATAAGACCTGGTGCCTTTTTTGGTGGAAAAAAATATAAGACAGGGTCTTATTTTCGGGGAAACACGGTAGGTATCTTCAGTGGTTTTCAAAGAGTGAGAAGGATGGACTAAGAGGGATGGAGTATTTGCAAAGCTTAAAGCATGTATTTTATCACTGATTCTACTCTTCCCTCAGTGTGTAAAGAATCCAATATTCTAGACTACATGTTAAGGGGCTTTATGACTATAAAAAGGATATTGCCCACATGCTGTGATTTTTCTTTGCACCATGGATTACCGGTATATTGTTGGCCAGTGAGCAAAGTTTCTTGTCTTGTTTCCACTTGTATACGCCACACGAGCTACACACAGTTTATTCATTTATGTGGGAAAGAGTAAAAGGGAGCAGTCTGATAAGATTAACATTTCTAACTTATCCCAAAGTCCCACCACTTATGAAGGACAGGAACAAAGATGTTGTCTTCAGCTCATTCTGAGCCAGAAGCTAATGCAACCTTTATTCATTTTTAATGCCTCCATGTCAAAAGTAATGTTTTCACATTGGCCCAAACTGAGCTGTCCAGTTTTTGTGATGTACTTATAACAATGTCCTCTGTGCTGGGTAGATCATGCTGAAAAAGAAATATATATATATTTATATATATATGAGACTTCGTCGAAATGTCGCAACGACATCTCCAACTTCACGCGGGAGAAAACCCGAATAACCATAGACATATATATATATATATATATGTATGTATGTATGTATGTATGTATGTATGTATGTATGTATGTATGTATATATATATGTGTGTGTGTGTGTGTGTGTGTGTGTGTGTGTGTGTGTGTGTAGAGAAAGAGACAGACATTCTGCGAACTCCGTAACTAAAATAATAAAAATTTTACAAAGATCT
>QLTV01001721.1:501699-534473 GCA_003457575.1 Thermophis baileyi
TATATTCTTTGCAGACAGCTGGTCATTTGCATTCTTTTAGAGAGTCATTGAGGCCACTTGGAGGTTTATCTGTGTCCTCATGATCACCTGAATAGTGCAAATGGGTGTGGAGCTGAAGACGCTTCTTGGATGAGAAGCGAAACACCTTCAAAAGAAAAAACAAGAAAGTCCAGTTGTCTCTTGAAAAAAGCACCTTTGGGACAACCATGACTAATAGATAGATAGATATATATAAAAGAATATTATTGCAATAGATGGAAGTTATTTTTTGAAAAATATCGAAGATTCACAAACATTAAGTCTATGGAGATTCTCAGTCATCCAGGTCATGGTTGTCCCAAAGGTGCTTTTTCAGGAGGCAACTGGACTTTCTTGTTTTTTCTTTTGAAAACATTTTGCTCCAAGAAGCCTCTTCAGCTCTGACTGGATGGTGGGGAATGGAAGGATTTATATTCTTTGCAGACAGCTGGTCATTTGCATTCTTTTAGAGAGTCATTGAGGCCACTTGGAGGTTTATCTGTGTCCTCATGATCACCTGAATAGTGCAAATGGGTGTGGAGCTGAAGACGCTTCTTGGATGAGAAGCGAAACACCTTCAAAAGAAAAAACAAGAAAGTCCAGTTGTCTCTTGAAAAAAGCACCTTTGGGACTACACTAACATTAAGTAATGTAAAAAAAAAAATCTTCACAGATAAGAGCAGAAATACACCTTCCAAAGCGGGGGGGGGGGGGGACAAAGTAGAAAAAATTATTTGGAGACAGAAAGCCTACTTGCATAGAAACTAGGTAGAATACAAAGTCAAATTCGACCCCTTAATTATTGTACTTGGTACTGGATCAAAGCTATTTTAAATATTTTAGATGTCTATAAATATTAGACAATGCAAAATAAAAGTCTTCATTGCTAACAGGAAAATGCATTTACTGTAGAAAAGAAAAGAAAATTAACATTCTACAACTAAATATGTAGAGTGTAAATGGGAATTTGATTCTCCCTAATAGGTAGAAAGACTGCCTATTAATATGACCTCTCTGTGTGGGCCAAGAATAAGGAATCTGTTTTTCACCAATTAAACTAATGGTTGTATTATGTTTGCTTCATAGTAGACATAGTTAAAATTAACTGCATCTTGACATGTAAGAAATCCTGTATATAAATGAATTTTAAAAGACCACAAATGTCCTTTGTAATATAACAGCTTACAAATATAAATCAGACATTAGTAACAATAATGAATTATATATTTTTTCTGACATGGATTGGTTTATTATGTTTATGCCGTTTGGTCTTTTTTTAAAAAAAAGCTACTATTGTGTGTGGTATTAGGTCAGTATTTAATCATACATCTCATTGTTTACCAAAAATCTCCCTCTATATGCCATGAACACAATGCTGCTTATAAAACGATCCGGCTAGAATTTTAAGGCGAAGATTTCTTCCCTATCCAGTCACATTTATAGGTTCTGCATCATCCACAGATTTCAAAGAAAGCCCAAGGAAGTCTGTATTTGTTTTCAATTAACTCAATGCAATTGTGATATTTACTTTTTTTAACCACATTTTTGTATGTCATCTGTTCTCACGATTTTAGAGAACTTACAGTAAGCTAATAAAATAGCAGTGAAATGCTCATAAAATGATTAAAACCGATACATGCTATGAATAAAATATTAATCAAATCTGTCAATAAAAAATTGCTGCTAAACAGGACTCTGGAGGACTCTTTCATCTTTTTGTGTAGCATCAAAATAGGGGCACATCTAACCTTGAGAAAATCTGTTGAAGAGAGGGGAGTACTGCTGAATATATTATTCTTCCCATAATACACCTAGTTTCTTTTACTGTAGTGTGGTTTCAACAATTTATGAATAGGATCCAATTTGTGTCAGTCACCAAGTATGAAGTTGTGCTACAGAGAAGTTCCCTGAGGATTGGCTCCAGCACAAGTCTGAAAGCTCAGAAGACTAAAGCTCTGGTCCCAGTGATCAATCCAGTTTGCATCTTGCAATATTATCCTTGGACCAGAGGTGGGTTTCAGCAGGTTCTGACCAGTTCTGGAGAACCAGTAGCAGAAATTTTGAGTAGTTCGGAGAACTGGTAGCAGAAATTTTGAGTAGTTTGGAGAACTGGTAAATACCACCTCTGACGGGCCCCGCCTCCATCTATTCTCTGCCTCCCGAGTCCCAGCTGATCGGGAGGAAATGGGGATTTTGCAGTATCCTTCCCCTGGAGTGGGGAGGGAATGGAGATTTTGCAGTATCCTTCCCCTGGAGTGGGGTGGGATTGGAGATTTTACAGTATCCTTCCCATGCCACGCCCACCAAGCCATGCCCACCAAGCCACACCACACCACGCCCACCAAGCCACACCCTCAGAACCGGTGGTAAAAAATTTGAATCCCACCACTGCCTGGGACATTTATATTCACCTTCAATTTATGAATACTTCAATAAAGTTTTGGTGAGCAAAGCTGATGGAAGAATTGGGAGAAGGTGAACATGGAACTTTTCAAGGTGATTCATTATCCCCTTTACTTTTTATATGGTACTATCAATGTTCCCATTGATAATTATTTTGAACAATACAAATTGGCTAAAAAATGAGTAAAGATTGAATTTTACTCTACACTTAAAGATCTTTGGAAGAATGAAAGCTGAACTGGATTCCTTGCTAAAAAGTACAAAATAATTCAGCAAAGATATTGAAACAGCTTGGCACTGACTATCGGCTATGCAACCATAGCCGTAAAGATAGGCAAAATTGTTAAAGATGATGAAATACAATTTGATAATGGCAGTAGCAGCAAGAGAGAGCTACAAATATTTGGGAGTTTTGGAAGCTTCTGATTTATTACAGAACTAAGTTTTAAAAAAGTAATTTTGCCAAATTCTTCTTTTCAATTACTGTTATATCAGACAAGTGGTGAGCACATCACCAAAGCAATCAATACCTGGAGAGTTCCCTTTATATGTCATACAGCAGGAATTGTTGATTCAACCCAGATGGAACTTGGATTGGAAAACAAGAAATCTAATGACAATATAACATGTTCTACACACAAAAAACTCTATCTGCAAAAGGGGGCAGAGCATTCCTACAGGTGAAATAAACTGTGGAGGAAGAAAAATATGACATGAATGATGGTGTTAAGAAAAGTGAAGAATCCTTATTGAAGGAAAGCTTTTGAAAACGACAAAGGTGAAGGCTGATTGTAGAAAAGAAGCAATTGAAAACTCATATATTAATAGGAAGTACAAACTAATGCATGGTCAATAGTTGAAGGATATTGGAGGAAAAGCTGATAAAACCCCACATGGAGCTCTTTAAGATTAGGAGTGAAGAAGGAAACTGAAGACATTATTTTAGTGGCTCAAGAACAAGCATTGCCGACTAATTGCATAAAAGTAAAAATTCACCATGTAAGAAACCATGGTGGATGTAATATTTGTAGTGACAAGGATGAAACAATTGGCCATTTGATCAGTGTTGTTGTTAGTTGCAAAGTCATGTCCGACCCATCGCGACCCCATGGACAATGTTCCTCCATGCCTTCCTGTCCTCTACCATCCCCCGGAGTCCATTTAATCTCATGCCAACTGTTTCAGTGACTCCATCCAGCTACCTCATTCTCTGTCGTCCCTTTCTTCTTTTGCCCTCAATCTTTCCCAGCATTAGACTCTTCTCCAGTGAGTCCTTCCTTCTCATTAGGTGGCCAAAGTATTTGAGTTTCATCTTCAGGATCTGGCCTTCTAAAGAGCAGTCAGGGTTGACCTCCTCTAGGACTGACCGGGTGGATCGCCTTGCAGTCCAAGGGACTTGCAGGAGTCTTCTCCAGCACCATAGTTCAAAGGCCTCAATTCTTTGGCGCTCAGCCTTTCTTATGGTCCAACTTTCACAGCCATACATTGCAACTGGGAAAACCATAGCCCTGACTATATTTATTTGATCAGTATCTGCAGCAAAATTTCACAAGCTGAGTTTAAACAGTGTTATGACCAAGTTGCCACAATTTTTCATTGGAAACATTGCCAGAGGTTTGGATTTAAATGTAGCAAGAGCCACTGGAAAATGGGTTGGTTAAGATCTTCTGGGATTTTAAAATCCAAATAGACAGGCATGTCTGATATAACAGTAACTGAAAAGAAGAATGTCTGGTTCATTGATGTTGCTATATGGAGTGATGTTTGGATTAAGGAAAAGAAATTGTAAAAATAAATAAATTACAAAGTACCAGGAGTTGCAGATCAAAGTTGAATGCTTACCGAAAAAGAAATCCACTGTTATACCAATGGTGATTGGAGCCCTTGCATCAATATCTATGCATTGATATTTGGAAATTTTAAATTTATCAAACCTGAACGCTCTTAATTTTCCAAAAAAAACACCAAAAAACGTACACTGCTTGGAACTGCCTATATCCTCAGGTGCTATCTTAATAATTCTTAGTCTTGGTTAGTCTTAATAATTCTTGGTTAGATTTGAATTATTAAGTTTTCTTCATGACTATGAATCGAATTATAGATTGCCCATAATAATATGGTGCCCAATTGCCAGTGACTCTGGAGTTTTACAAATGATTTAAAACATGAAAAAAAATGACAATTAAAAACAACAAACAAAAAAGGATGGATGACAAACTGGTGGAAAGAAATGAAAACAACATAGGTTAAAAGGAGGATTCAGTTTTCTTTTTAAGAGCCAGGTCTGATGGAGTTAGAGACCAGTCATTGCAGGATGCCAAGATGTCTGACTGCAGTGTTTATTGCTTATATACAGTTTTACAAGCAGCAAAAGGTAACAAAGAGCAACAGTGAATTCTCCTTGCCAATCCTTAAGAACATCCTACATCCTGTTAATACAACCTAGATGAGCTCATGTACCAGCCAGAGATAGTGTCCTGCTTCATCCAGGCAATGTAAACGGGGTGAAATTATGTGAACTGGGTGAGATCGTGTAGGTATTTGAGTCCCTTCTGAGGTAGGCAGTTTGCTGCACATAACCTCCAAATGACCTCCATCTCTACACAGGTCTTCAAGCCCCTTTGAGGCACCACCAGGATGGGATTTTGACAGGAACCTGATTCCATAGGGCAGGTATTGTGTCAGAAAAGAAAATCATAATACTTCTGAAATGTATGCATTTTTTTTTAATTTGGAACATAGTTTTCTATCAAATTACCTAAACATTTTCCACAGCTGAAAAAGATAACTTCTTAAATGTATATGCAAGCAACAAGATCAAATGAAAGACTCAAAGAAGAAACTACACTCTTGCTTCATACAGCTGAAATATAAAGGAAGATGTAAAGAATTGTGTAAGAGCACAATTAGTTAATGATTCACAGCTTGGTAAAGAATTCTCTATTGTTTGTTAATATCCTCAAATGTCAAAGGAAGAAATATAAAGAGTTCCACATGTTATGAAACATCAAAGCCTACAACTTCTGAATTTTTTTAAAAAAGAACACAGTTCAAGATTTCTTTCGATTTCTTGTTCTTGAGAGAACATTAACGCTATATATAACTTCTAAGATTCTGTGGGATTTTTGAATCTGTCTGTCCAGACAGGCAGGTAGGAACTAGCCCAGGGATGTCAAACTCAAGGCCCGGGGGCCGGATGCGGCCCACGGGGTGTTTAGATCTGGCCCACGGGGCCGCCTTGGAAACAGTGAAGGACCGGCCCAAGGTGCTTCTGCCAGTGAAAATGGAGCTCGGGAGGGCTGCATGTGACACTCCCGAGCTCCGTTTTCACTGGCAGAGGGTTGCAGGAGGCCGTCGCAGCTGAAAACGGAGCTCAGGAGCTTGTTTTCACTGGCAGAGTGCTTGGGCCACCACAGGCGCCCCCGACATGAGTGAAATTGAGCTGGCCACGCCCACCCACCCCCCAAGGTCAAACACAACCCTGATGTGGCCCTCAATGAAATCGAGTTTGACATCCCTGCACTAGCCAATCAACCAGACATCATAGTAGCAGACAAAGACCAGAAGACAGTGGTGGTGACAGATGGAGTGGTGCAAGTGAAAGCAACATCAGGAAGAAGGATGATGAGAAGCTGAAGAAGTACCAGGACCTGATGGAGGAACTACAGTGGATGTGGAAAATAAAGGGCAGAGTGGTCCTAATAAAACCACTTGAAGCTGTGACTCCTAAGCTGGGAGAATGGCTCCAACAGACTCTCTCTTTTCAGGATCCCATCCACACCATCCAATAAAACATTCTCAGATTTAACCATTTCTTGGTGACTTAAAATCTGATTGCATGCACCTTGCCTGCCCTGTGCTTTCCAAATTTTGCTCATAGTCACCTTTGAGATACTTCTAATCAGAATGCATTAACACCAATAGAAGAGAATGTTTGTAGCTGAGGCTTGAACTAAGGAGTCCTTAGTGCTGTCTGAGCTTGGCTATCTTCCTGCAGACATTTCATTACCCAACAAGGTATCATCTCCAGTGCTAAAAGGGAGTGGGGTTTGCTCCTTGTTCATACACAGTAGCTTGCTCTAAGGCTCCAGTATATAAACAGAGAGCAAACCCCACCCTTCTAGGACTGAAGATGACATCTGGTTGAGTAATGAAATGTCTGCAGGAAAACAGCCAAGCTCAGACATCACCAAGGACTATACATTATCACCAAATCAGCGGTGGGTTGCTCCTGGTTTGGCCCGGTTCTTAGAACTGGTAGCAGCGGCGGGAAGCTCTGCCCACCCGCCCGGATGCTTCTGCGCATGCACAGAAATGGTGTGCATGCGCAGAAGCAGTGCGCGCGCGCAAACCGGTAGTAAAGGGTTTTGGAACCCACTACTGCACCAAATGTATATGGAAAGAGAAGTTACATATCAACCATATACTCTATAAGAGGGGTGTCAAACTCCCAGCCCGTGGGCTGGATGTGTCACATGCTGGCCACGCCCACCCCATTTTAGCGAAGGGGGAAAAGTCGTGATACATCACATGATGACAATGTGATGACGTGAGTTTGACACCCCTGCTCTATAACATTAGAGGATAATACCTGTGTTAACTTATTTCTGTGTATATAGGATTATATTTTGAGTTACAGGCAGACAAAGAGAAATGACAACATTCCTGTGGGCCTCTCTAATATTTATGTTTCGGAAGTTTATTAAACAAAATGCAAATTATCCATACTTACACAAATGTTCATGCTTATTTTTCTATAGTTCAACCAAATATACAAGGGCAAGAGAGCACATTCTAATCCAACATATTAGCCTTTCAGACTCTATACAGTATATGCATTCAGTCTTTGTATATCTGTGCATAATAAACTGGATAGTGCACAGAAGAAGATAAACTAAGTTACCAAGAACATCTGTTTAGAGATGTGCCTGAAGGCCTCTAATTCTTTTTCCCAGACCACTATGATCCTAAAGTTGATTAAGAATAGAGAGCCATAGTATGTCACATTGCCTAGGAGTTTTAGGTAGGTTAAGTAGAATGTGCTAATACAGTAGCCACTATTTGATGATATGTTATAGAGCCTTCATAATGCTTCAGGAAACCCCAGTTCCCATGCAAGAGTTTCTGGATACATCCAAACATTCCCCCCCCCCCACCCCCGCTTTTTCCATATGAAGGTGCCATAAGGGAACATATCATAACAGCATATAGCCAATCTTGGATGTTTACAAGAAAGTTCATCAGGAATGGACTTGGTTAATTGTGCAGTAGTATTAACTCAAGTAAATTCCTATTAGTAAGCTAGAATGGAAAGTCCAAAAAAGGAGAGAGAAAAACCCCAGATGAATACAATGGCAAAATACTGAGGGGATCTGCACTTCCTTACTTGCCAAAAAAAAAAAAAAAAAAAAAAAAAGAAAAAAAAAAAAACAAAAAAAAAAAAAAAAAAAAAAAAAAAAAAAAAAAAAAAAAAAAAAAAAAAAAAAAAAAAAAAAAAAAAAAAAAAAAAAAGTCTTTATCCTTATTAAAGAAATTGGTAAAAGCTTTGAATTAAGAGATACAGACATTTTGCTTAAAGGCATTTTTAAATTCTTTACTTTTTTAAATTTAAAATTTCCCCTCTATGTTAACTTAATAATCAGTATGTCTGTTTTGCTGCAGTAACAATTTGTATTAAAACCAATTTGTAGCAAGACCACATTTGAAATACTGCATCAAGTTCTGGACACCCCAACATTAAAAAAAAAAAAAAGAAGATGTTGAGACTCTGGAAAGAGTGCAGAGAAGAGCAGCAAGAAAGATTAGGGGGCTGGAGGCTTAAACATATGAAGAACAGTTACAGGAATTGGGTATGTCTAGTCTAATGGAAAGAAGGACTAGAGGAGACATGAGAGCAGTGTTCCAATATTTGAGGGGCTCCTACAAAGACAAGGGGGGTCAAACTATTTTCCAAAGCACCAAAAGGCAAGATGAGAAACAATGGATGGAAACTAGCCAAGGAGAGAAACAACCTAGAACTAAGGAGAATTTTCCCAACAGTGAGAACAATCAACCAATGGAACAGTTTGCCTTCAGAGGTTGTGGGTGCTCCATCCCTGGAGGCTTTCAAAAAGAGACTGGACAACCATTTATCTGAAATGGAATAGGGTCTCCCACTCAAGTAGGGGCTGGGACTAGGAGCTCCAAGATTCCTTCCAACTCTATTATTCCATGTTCTGTGTTCTAAACCAAGCTGTTCATTGTCAGGAATGGGACTTTTTTTTTTTTAATCAAATAGGATTTTATACCAAATGCAAGAGTTCACAGAGGACTTAAATGTTTGTTTGTCTGCAAGTAATAGTCTTGCTTGCAGATTCCAGACTTCTCATTAACTTTAATTTACTTTGCAATGTAAACTGTAACTAGAAATAGGATTATCTCCTACTTTTTGTTTATACTTTATTGTTCTACAATGAATTGTGTTTACCATGGTTAACTGTACAACTGTCTAGCGACTGTCTGCAAAATCTGCCTTACATATAATCAGGTTTAAAAGTTGGTGTGGTCAGTGTCCTTTTTTGGGGGGAATTAAACAAAACAAAAGTTTTATAAAAAAAAAAAACATAGGTTGATTTTCACCCTACAGAAAAATCTATTCAGGAGCTATGCAATAGTTGAAATAATCTGAGAACCATCGGTTCAATTCTTTCCTCAGTTAACATCTATCATTCTTTCTCAATCTCCAAAAAATGTTGTTGCATGAATAAAATGAAAGTCATGTCACATAAACCATTTTCTGTTCCCAGAGAAAAGGTAAGAGAAAGAGAGATACAATGCAAAGTTTTGATAGAGAAAAAAATACATAGTTTTTTTTTTCTTGCCACCGCATTTTCAATCTGCTCCCAGATCAGATATTAAACATACAGAAACATTTTAAAGCTCTTATGTACAGGTCTGCTGCAATTTAATTCCAAATGCACTCCAAGAGGAACATCTTGAAGGTTCAAGTACAAAGTTTCTTATTTGAGATTACAAGAAATGTGGCTTCATTCCAGTCAAATAGTGTGCTTCAAAGAAGAATGTATTTGCTTTCCTCTCCAATGCAATTTAGTCTCTGGTATGAAGAAAATGTTTTGCCACTAAGTTCATGAGATGATTTCACTTTAAAGTTCTGGTGAATTAAAGACAATTAATTAATGCCAGATTTGGAGTATTTTAATTTTGATGGAACTTCTATGGTTGGATTCTGCTGAAGGCAGTAGCTATTCTAGGAAAATACTTACCTTTGTGTACTGACAGAAATGAATCAGAAATCCCCTGTCAGTGAACTTATTTTACAGCCTCAGCTGTTACAAAAAAGACTGACAGGCTATCATTTCTTGAAACTTTTGTGCTAAAAGCAAAAGTTTTAAAAAGAATAAAATCTGTGGTCCCCCAACTGAGAAAACTCCAAAATGAGTTGAGGTAAACTCTAAACACCCTCTAGCTGGGTGAGTAAAAATAGCTTAATGTCTGTGACATTCCAACAGAAGCTTGTCTGTTTCATATTGGATCACAAGGTCACCCATATGTATGTAAGGTACGGATAGAAGAGAGTATTTGTAGCTCAGGTTGAACTATGGGTCCTTCATGCTCTCTAAACCTGGTGGTTTTCTTGAAGACATTTCATTACCCACCTAATGTAGCAATGAAACACGTGTAAGGAAACCCCTGAGCTTAGAGAGCATCAAGGAATCCACATGTATATAAGAGGCAGGACTTCCATGACTACACCTCATCATATGGTTTGTCACTTTCCCTTCTGCCTTTCCTTGGGAATGAGTTTATCCTCCAATCTAGCCTCCCCAATAACTATGGGAAAATGAAAAGAAAATGAATACATGCAGCAGTCATATACTGTATTGGAATGGGCTGTCCATATCTTATATAGTTCACCAGATGGCTATATAGATATTGACCTCTTTTGTCCATAATGGTTTTGTTCCATCCAGGCTTTCACTTACTCTTTCTATAAAGAAGATGGAAGTAAATAGACAAAGCTAGCAGGTGTAATGTTTGGCTGCTTGCTTTCCATATATAAACCAGTGGAAAAGGAAAGTGGCTTAGGAAATCTTTTTGTGTTCCAGATTTCAACCTCTTTCTCAACTCTGGCCACTGTGATGGCAAGTGTTCACTGGATCCCAGTTTACGTGACCCCATTTCCTCCGTTCCCTTGCTACTTTTCTCTTTCCACATGTGCAAGGAAAGCAGACACCAATTGTTTTCTTTGAAATGTCTGTGGATAAAAAAGAAAAAGAGAGAGAGAAAGGGAGGGAGGGAGGGAGGGAAGGAAAGAGATATACCGTATTTTTCGGAGTATAAGACACACTTCCCCCCCCCCAGAGGAAAATAAGAAAAAAGCTGATTGGTGGGTGGATGGTGATCTCGGAATACCCCCAATCAGCTGTTCTCAAGAGGTGAATTTTAGCAACAGGTTCGTTGGTTGTGAGCTCTGCTGCCTCCCAGCAATTTACTTCCTTGCAGCAAACAGCCTGTTCCAGTTTCAGCTTCAGCACAGCTTGATTAGCACAAGCAGGTGATTGTCAGTTGGTTCGGCCTCCCGACCATCAGCTGTTTCAGGCTACAGGGAGACAGAGGCAGAGGCAGATTTTTTTTTTCCCCTTGTGCTAATCAGGCTGTGCTGAAACTGAAAGTGAAACTGAAACAGGCTGTTTGCTGTTTGCTGCAAGGAGGCAAATTGCTGGGAGGCAGAGGCAGATTTTTTTTTCTTGTTTTCCTCCCCCAAAAAGGTAGATGCATCTTATACTTCGGAGCGTCTTATACTCAGAAAAATATGGTCTGTGTGTGTGTGTGTGTGGGTGGGTGGGTGTGGGTATGGGTGTGTGTATATTATCTAGAACTTTGCTTATTTTTTCCCAATTTAGGCATATCTGTTCAAACACAGATCAATGGCCAGCATTTTGCCCTTCCACCGAGGAACCTTTTTTTTTTGTTTTTTGTTTAAACAGTCTGTTCTTTCATGGCAGACACAATAGCCAAGTACACAATAGCTGTTGAAGACACAGAGCAGGAGCAGACAGACGAGACTCATCTTCTTAAGCCAGCAGAGAAAAACATTGCTTCCGATGTAGAATTGGAAAATGTGGGTAGAGATTGCCTTATGAACAGGCAGGTAGAAACTCATGTCCCCCACAACATTTGAGACCATCAAGAAAGGTAGATTAGTCAAATTTGCTAAGCATTAAGGACATTGCCAGCCAATTGAGGACCTTTTAGCCTGTAAAGTACAAACATAATCAAAGCCTAGTTTTAATCTAATATTTTACCCTATTCTGTGAAATCTAAGATTTCTAAACTTGACAGTACATTGCAAGCTAATATAATTGTTTTTTCCAGTGAGACCTGGTCTACTCAACTATGGGATGGAGCATACGGCTTCCACTTTCACCTTTCAGCCCCAATCCAGGAGTCTTTGCAGGCAGTCGCTTTTGCGACAAACTATTTTTTGGTGTTGAATTTATATTTTCCCGACAAAGAAATAACGAAATAAAGTCTCCCACTCAGTATTCTTAATATTTGCACATGCTAATTCCCATCTTTTAGCTCAATGAGGTCTGATACATCAATATAACAATCAAACTTAATTCAACATAAAAAAGAATTTAATGAACCTCTTTGGAGACAGGGGGAAAAAACTTGCTTCCTTATAGAGTGCTACTCTTGAGAAGTAGAAAACATGGTCTTTGGTTTAATTTATGGACCTAGAGCAGTGATGGCGAACCTTTTTTGGTCCGTGTGCCAAAAGGGGGTGTGCGCGCACGCGCTAGCGCACGCGCGTGCCCACACCCATTCCCTCCCCCCATGCATGCGCACAACCCCCCCACGCTGCCCCCTGCGCATGCCCCCCCGTGAATCCGCAAAGGCCTCACTGAAGCCTAGGACGGTGAAAAACGGCCCAACGGGCAAACCGGAAGTTCGAAAAAACGCACTTCCGGTTTGCCCGTTTGCCCGTTTTTCACCATCCCAGGCTTGCGTGGGGGGGAGGGAATGGGTGTGGGCACGTGCGCGCGCGCGCTAGCACGCGCACACACACACCCTTTTGGCACACGAACCAAAAAAGGTTCGCCATCACTGACCTAGAAGCCACAGCCCAACGGCAAACCGGACGTGCATTTTTCCGAACTTCCGGTTTGCCGTTGGGCCGTTTTTCGCATTCCGGGGCTTCAGGAAGCTTCCCTGAAGCCTCCGGAGGGCAAAATGGCCTTCCCCAAGGCCGAAAATCAGCTGGCCAGCGTGCACATGCCCGCTGGAGCTGACATAGGGCAACGTCTCGCGTGCCCTCTGATATGGCTCCGCGTGCCACCTGTGGCACGCGTGCCATAGGTTCGCCATCACTGACCTAGAGTCTTGGTCATTGCCTCCACTGCTTAATATCACTGCATCTATTACACCTTAACATTAGCTTGGTTGATGCATCACATTATAACATGATGTGATTGCTTATATTTTGGCTTAATTGTAATTTAATGTGGTAAACTATAATGTATGTATGTATGCAATTAATTATTTATAGACCATTCACTTTTAGTTAGCTTGCATTTGAACAAAATCACAAGACAAAATCAGATCTAACAAATAAATCAAGCAGATTTTTCTACCACCAGCATACACAACATTGTGGAAATTTTGTTGTTGTTACTTAAAAACTTCAGGCCATTCCGTATCTTGGGTAAAAAAAATGTTCTAAAGTGTGGAAAAGACTCAACTTCGATCCTAACCTCCCTCACTTGTATCTTCCTCAGTGACCAGTGGGTTGTGTTTGGGTGAAAAAGTTGATCCTGTATTTATCTAAATGCCAAGTAATGTAGAACTTTAAAGATGACAATCAGTATCTTAAACTGGACACAAAAATAGCAATAGCAATAGCAATAGCACTTAGACTTATATACCGCTTTACAGTGCTTTACAGCCCTCTCTAAGCGGTTCACAGAGTCAGCATATTGCCCCCAACAATCCGGGTCCTCATTTTACCTACCTCAGAAGGATGGAAGGCTGAGTCAACCTTGAACCGGTGAGATCTGAACCGCTGAACTGCAGCTAGCAATCAGCTGAAGTAGCCTGCAGTGCTGCACTCTAACCACTGTGCCACCTCAGCTCCTTGAACTAGAGATTAATCTATGACTTCCATATAGCACTCCATTTTGATGAGCGGTGGTGGCGCAGTGGTTAGTATGCAGTACTACAGGCTACTTCTGCTGAATGCTGGCTGCCAGTCGTTCGGCAGTTTGATTCTCACCAGGCTCAAGGTTGACTCAGCCTTCCATCCTTCTGAGGTCAGTAAAATGAGGACCCAGATTGTTGGGGGCAATATGCTGACTCTGTAAACTGCTTAGAGAGGGCTGTAAAGCCCTCTGAAGCCGTATATAAGCTATTGTTATTTTGAGCCAGTTTTATTTGTAAGTAATTTTCAAGAACAGTCTATCTACAGCATCTTTCTGTATTCTATACATAAGGTTATCAGTCAGCGTTACCAGGGCATTTCAGTCTAGAAAAGCCAGGACTTGACACCAGCTAAAGAAAACACTCATAGCTATGGATTTTATATGTTGTTTTCGTAGGAGTCTTCTCCTTCAGAGACACCAGACAATGATAAATCCAGTTTCATCACCAAGATTACCAAGAAAAACAAAACAAAAAGAGTCAATTTTAGAGGATTTTCATTTGCTTGACCCACCCAGGAAGTTATAGCCTCCAAGTACCAGACCAAGACTTGTACAGCAGTTATCCAGTTTAGCCCAGATATTATTTAGATTACTCTGAACCAATGGATGTCCTCCACAGTGTTTTCACAGAGATGATACAGAGAATGATGGAGAGGACTGAGCCCTGTGGAACAGCTTGCCTTCTGAAGTTTTGGTCTTTTAAGAAGAGACTGGACAGCCACCTGTCTGAAATGGTATAGAGTCTCCTATTTGAGCAAGAGATTGGACTAGAAGACCTCCAAGGTCCTTTCCAGATTCTATTCTATTCTATTCTATTCTATTCTATTCTATTCTATTCTATTCTATTCTATTCTATTCTATTCTATTCTATTCTATTCTATTCTATTCTATTCTATTCTATTCTATTCTATTCTACTCTACTCTACTCTACTCTACTCTACTCTACTCTACTCTACTCTACTGACTACGCTCAGATATGACCACTTTATTTTCATATGTACTGACTGAAATTGTTCACTTAATAATTATTTTGTATGTTTTGTTTTGTTTTTCTCATCTATCTATTATCATCTGTCTATCATCTATCTATCTATCTATCTATCTATCTATCTATCTATCTATCTATCTATCTATCTATATATCTGTATATCTGTTATATATCTATCTATCTATCTATCTATCTATCTATCTATCTATCTATCATCTATCTAACCAGCTAACCAGCTAACCAGTTAACCAGTTAACCAGTTAACCAGTTAACCAGCTAACCAGCTAACCAGCTAACCAGCTAACCAGCTAACTAGCTAACTAGCTAGCTAGCTAGCTAGCTATCTATCTATCTACCATCTATCTATCTACCATCTACCTAACTAGCTATCTAGCTATCTAGCTGAGGATCTCATTCCTATCTTTCCCTCAAAAGGATGCTAAAAATCCTGAATACAGCTGCTGGGTGTGGGTTCAGAGACCACCAAGATCAAAAAGAAAAGGGATCTTGGGTATTCTTAACATGTTATACTCACAAATATGGTTTATAGCTGTGCCACCCTGATTCACTCTTTTCCTTTCTCCGCCATCATTCTAGAAGTCTCTTGATTGGTTTAGTTTTACATGTAAGTGAAAGATTTTTTCAACAAACAAGCCACACATTAACATGATGTTGGACTTGTGTCAGCCCTATCAAGTAGAATCATACTAAGAAAGAGACATTATATAGATCTAAGCTACTTTTATTGGAACAGTTTTAGAAACAGAATCTGAATGTGCTACCTTTCCTTCCTCTTTTGTCTCCATGAAAATTTGGGGTGGGAAAGGGAAACTCTCTAAGGTATTTTTGCAAATACCTTGGCCTGGGATCAGTTTCATTTATCTGATTGTTGTCTTGATAGTGGTTCTTCCTCATGCATCAATTCCATCCTCTTTCTTCACTATAAATGTAGACAATTTCATTTTAGATCCTTACTGGAGTAGATCAATAAACATTGGCTTGCATTAGAACCATTGGAACCATTGATGTTACCTTGGATCATGTTAACTGTGTGCTGTAAAAATTGCTAAACTTCAGTCTAATTTATTAAATTGTTTGATGGCTGGGGGATCTGAGCTAGCAGAAAAGGGATTTTCATTTTTTTTTAATTTTTTGGGGGAGGTTTGTATAGCACTATTAAAATGCTATACAATTAAATGCTAATACTGTATTAAAATGCTAATACAGAATATACTCATAAAATTTACCTTTCACATCAACTTAAATGTTATGATTATTGAAATTAGTATACATGATTAACTTGGATAATATTTTAACATACATGCGAATTTAGGACTATAATCTCTGCCTACACACATAAACATTAAATTGTGGTCATCGGCCTTAGGTTGTCTTTTTTTTCTCCCTATCAGACTAAAACAATGAGATCACTTTGGATTTAATCTAACATTTTTTTGTCTTTGAAAATCATTTTTAATGCAGTGAATTGTCCCTTGAATATGTCAGAGTCACAGCTTTCCCATCCGTCTTTAAAGCAGTCTTCAAAAGCTATGCATAGAACAAAGTTAAGAAGCTAGGTATTTTCTTTTCTTTTGATTATCGACTCTAAAATGGAGAGAAAAATAGATTCAATAGCGAAAAAAGGACACTGCATCTGCTTGTAGTTCTACTTGTTCCAATAAAATACATTAGGTGCTTGGCTTAATAGAAAGTCAGAAAGGGAAGGGTTTCTTAAGAAAGCACTACAAAGTATTTTAGGGAAGCCAGTCATTGCTTGGGTTTGCGAAAGAAGTCCCAATAATAATTTAACCTTGACACTCCTTTTTGTCCTCAGCAGAATCCACTTTAGGAAGCCAAAACCAGTTGGTTGGCATTATGTTCCCCCAGCAGACAAGCGGTTGCATAAAGGAGTTGAGCAATTCATTTGCAGCATTGCCAGATGGGTTCATTCCCATCCCAGGAGTTGGGGAAAAAAAATTCACCTGCTTTGCTTTTCTTTTCTTTTCTTCATGGTCATGAAAGGATCCAATTTACAGAGACTTTCAAAACTCCTATTGTAAAAGTATCTGCATGGTATGGGGAAAAGATCAAATTATATGTAGCCTTCCCCACAACCCCAGCAGAGAATGTGCTGGGTAATCAGGACAGGGATATCTATGGGATAATGTGGAAAAAAATAAAGATGACAACTGAGACAGGGCACTCAAAGCTCTGTCTCTCGTTAATGTGTGTTGCACATCTATGTGTATCTCACATGGATTGTTATATATAACCTCAAATTTTTGTTTGGCAGTTGCAGAAAAGAATGGAGGAAGCAATGGCATAAGAACAAATATATTTGACCACCTCCTCCTCCTCCTCCTCCTCCTCCTCCTCCTCCTCCTCCTCCTCCTCCTCCTCCTCCTCCTCCTCCTCCTCCTCCTCCTCCTCCTCCCTCTTCCAATAAGAGGGATAAGACAATACACTTGCCCCCCCCCCCCTCCTCCTCCCCCCCCTCCTCCTCCTCCTCCTCCTCCCCCTCCTCTCTCTCTCTCTCTCTCTCTCTCTCTCTGCAATCTCACTACATTTACATTCTATATGATAGAAGGACAGGTGTATTTCTAACACAATGACTCTTTTCTGCTGAGCATGCACACTGACTGTATCTGCACAATACCATACCTGCTTAACTTACTCATGCCATAATTATTATCCCAACTACTAGGTTCTTATACTACATAAGTTATAAATGGGCAAATGAATCACAAAATGTACTAGATTAAATGGTAGTTGGCTAACTTGTAATTCAATGTATCATTTCAGTACTACCACTTTTTTTCTCATTTACATCTCAGTTTGATTGAATTGTGGTATAAAAGTTTGATCAGTCCTATTACAAGTCATGGAAGAGAGAGACAACCAACATTATTTTAAAATGAACTCAAAGTTTGATGAAGGGAAGGGACAGAAAAGTTTATTCTGTTTCTTCTTTGGGCTGCTGTTACTTCAAAGAGCAATAAAGTCAACCAGATGCTTTCTAGATATTTAAATTACAACTCCCAGAATCTCCCATCAGTGAATGTGCATTTGGAAGACACCTATTCCTTACTGCTGAGAAAGATCTTACTGTAACAATTGTAAATCATACTGCATCTTTTCAATTTCAGTCCATATTGCTTGTGTATATTCATATTGATTGATTGATTGATTGATTGATTGATTGATTGATTGATTGATTGATTGGTTGGTTGGTTGGTTGGTTGATTGAATTAATTAATTAATTAATTAATTAATTAATGAAAATAGACCTCAAATAAGTAAAATCACTGGAATCTATACAATAATTTAGAGGAAAAAAGGCAGGCAATCATTGACATTCATAGCTGGTATATACATAGGAGACTATGATAAGTCAAGACCAAGAGAGTTTTATAAAGATTGTCATGGTTGGCAAACTCTTGCAGAGAAATTAGTGGGGGGGAAATATAATCAGACATGAAAGAATATTATAGTACAAATGAAACAAACAAAATGTTCAAAAGTTATGATATTTATGTAGTTACTTACCAAGCAAATTATATCTAAATTATATTAAAGTAACCAAAATATCTTTACAATTCCCAAGGCATGTCACAACTTTTGAGCAACCCTAAGATTTGGAAATTGAAAGTTGAAAAATTTGACACGCCCTATGACAGGAAAAACCTGAATCCCATACTTAATTATACAGCAAATCCAGCAGCTTCTGATAGCCCTTGCTGATGCTAAAAATATTGCAATTTTCTTGAATATTTCACTACATTGAATTTTCAGTAGCAGATCTGTAACCTATCATTGTGGTAGGTGAGAAAGGTTGTTAAACAAGTAGTTTGCTAAGCTCAAGATGTCATCATAATACAATATAAGGAATATTTAAATAATATGTACTACCACCTCCAGTATCTGAGCACACACAGAGGCCATTCTGGTATGAAATGTTATTATAGCCACCTCATGTTATCACTTGGGTCAGAAGAATATTATAAAAATATGTACGTATAACGAAATAAACCACCACAGTCTCAGGGCAGTGAAATGTAAATATTTCAATCTTTTTTTGTGTGCAGTCCTAATTTTAACAAATACTTGATCTCTCTCTGCAGTAGTTCAGATATAAGTACAAAATTATAGATACATCAAGCTTCAAAACATAATACACAAACTTTCAAGCACTTGCATGGTGAAGACAATATTTGACATCAATTTAATGATGTAACTTGTGAAGAAAATGGGGCTATCACAAAGGCTTCTGTCCTTTGTGATTGTGGTGACATGCACACAACAACACATATGTATACCTGACCTTTGTGTCCTGATAAGTGTATATTTGAGGACTTCATGGCAGCATGACAGAATGAAATTAATGTTGCTAGTTTCTGGGCAAGATTTGCTTAACTCGTACATATGTTAAATTTATACTTTAAATTTTATGTTGTATAGTATGCCTTATTTTAATTATGTTTCTGATAATAAACAAACATGTGAAGAAGCACCATCATTTACTGTAGAGCTTTTCCTGGACTCCAAATCCCTCTTCCTATGATAAGGCAGATAATCATAACACTTTTGGAGAGACATTTTTGGAGTTCCAGAATTGATGAGCTCAGTTTTATCTACCAGGGGGAAAAAAACCTACTGTATGAGTATCTGCCAGGTAAAATTGAGCTCACCAATTCTGGAACAGAACAGAGCCGCGGTGGTGCAGTGGTTAAAGTGCAGTACTGCAGGCTACTTCTGCTGATCACCGGCTGCCAGCAGTTTGGCAGATCGAATCTCACCAGGCTCAAGGTTGACTCAGCCTTCCATCCTTCTGAGGTGGGTAAAATGAGGACCCAGATTGTTGGGGCAAATATGCTGACTCTGCAAACTGCTTAGAGAGGGTTGTAAAGCACTATGAAGCGGTATATAAGTCTAAGTGCTGTTGCTATTGCTATTCCATAAAATGTCTGGAACCCTTTGTTTTAGTTCCAGACCAAGATGGGTTTCCTCCTGGACCATGCGTTTGTGGAGTTGGCAAGTAAATTGTCCAAATTAGAAGAAAGTTGAAGTAACCTAGAGGTTTTGTTTCAGGAAAAGTGGTCAAATGTGGTTGGGAAGAAAAAGACATCAGAACGTTCCATAGTTCTATGCCTAATGACAAGCAATGGAAAGAGAAATTATCCAAAATATATGGGAGAAATCACAAAGCAACAGCACCGAAAGGGGAGCTGAATGATCCAATCGATAAAGCTTCTCCCAAATTGTAGGATTAAAAGTGTGAATGGGTACGCTATCTAAAAATGAGGGAATTCCTTAATGCTAGGGTATTTGCTAATAAATTCATTGATTAGGAGCCAGGGACTTAAATGTCTCTCCAAATGCATGTAGCTAAGCTGAAAATGAGGTGATATCAGCCACTAACAGTGATTTGGCTACATTCAATTTCTTTCATTTCAACTTTTGTAATGTGGCCAGCTACACATTTTAACTTCCCATTCTCCTGTGCTAATGTACATATACTGTACATATGCAGGAAGTTCCTGTATATTTCAATGCTGGTTCTGCAAACACAACTGGGAGTTCCATCCAGCTTTTAGTACTCTGAATATTGGCTCAAGATGGAACAGTCAAATAGTATGTACTCTTGGATCAAACCTTTCCTTTATATTCTGTGTGACTGCAGCAGGTTTAATTCTCTCCTCCTTAAAAGGGATGACTCTGAGCCAAGTTTAAATTGACAGGTGCTGGTTTAATCATTTTCAGAACAGGGGGGTGATTAAAAATATCAATGCCACTTGCTGGGTTCCAGAGCCTTTCCTTATGATCAGAGGTGGCATTCAGCCGGTTCGGACCTGTTCGGGTGAATCGGTAGTAGTGACCTGTGGGTGGGCCCACCCCGCCCCCTCCCCCCGCCCCGGTGCTATGCCATCCTATTTAGCCACATTTTCAAGCCACGCGCATGAGCAAAGTGCATGCGAAGTAAGCGCCACCCTGGCGCTATGCTGTCCTATTTAGGCACGTTTTGAAGCCGCATCCATGCGTGCAAGCCGTGCACACAAGCAAAGTGCATGCACGGAAGGCCACGTGCATGCGCGGAAGTTGTGCGCACGATCGAAGCGAGCGAGCATGTGCACGCTCACATTTGTGAACCGGTAGGGGAAGTAAGTGAATACCACCCCTGCTTATGATCCTTTTGCAGAACTAGTTTCTCACTTTGCTAATTACCAACAAAAGTAGGATAATGCAGCTATGTCTAACTCCTGTCCTCAGATCAGAATAAAAAAGAATCCTGTGTCAAGCAACAGCCTTTTTCAAAAAAAGGTGACATTTTAAAGTTTGAGTTTTTACATTGGTGTAGGGCTATGCATTTCTTTAGTCTCTTTGTTAGACACCCAACTTTAGCATATCCTTTCTTCTGGTCTTCTACCTCTGCTTTAAAGGAGAATATTTCAAAAAATTATCCCAGTGAAACTAGGCATAAACTGAATCACTGCAGGGTTCATGAAGGTTTACAATTCCTGCTACTTTCATCTCAGTTTGCCCCAAAATGAAAAAGTTTTAATGATACCCCATTATAGCCTATGGATTTTCTCCCCCTCCTTAAATTAAATTTCAAGATGCTTCAGTCAAAATGGATTGCCCTTGAATCTCAAACTGCTAACTCAGATTGAATCAGGCTCTTGCTGAAAATTTAATCTCTAATTCAAACTGAATCACGTCCAAGTCTATTGTTTTCTTCGTAATGATACTAGTATTTAATGGTTAAACCATTAAAAGATGGTTTAATTTTCTTTATTGCACAGAGCCTATTACTGTACATCTTTGTGTGCATTGTTAAAAGCTGTCAATCTTTCCAGGCCAGCACTCATTATACCTTGCATATATAAATCCCTGAGGTTACTGGACAGTTTCAAACATCCCATTTCTCTGGTAGGTGATCAGAAAGTGGGAAGCTCACAGTCCAATACATTGAGATAATCTGTATTGACTATCTGGAGCCCTTTCAAATGTACTTTCAATGGGATATGGCATAGAAACAACTTTGTTGGGTAACTTATGTCTGAAGATGGATGAAAGTTCAGCTTCAATTATCCTTTTGGACTGTGGCACATTTTGTACCATCAACCATAGAATCCTGCTACTTGGCAGATAAAACTGCTAGTACCCTGAAAACATTGGTTTAAAATCTTTATGACCAGGAGATTTTTCAGGACTCCATTTTGGACCTATGTGTTGTCCCACCACTGAAACCACTGAGGGTATCAGCCAGAGGTTTGAACCTGAGCATCATTTTGTGCCAATAAATCTCATTTCTATTGGCACTTCCAAGGAAGCAGATGCTACCCTAAGTTCTATAATAGGTGGATGAGAGTGAATAAACCAAAATTATATCTAAATAAGATGTAATTAGAAGTATGAAATTACATTTCTGTATTATGTTTCAGCCTGCTTGTATAGAGTAGCACTTCTCCTAAAAGTTTGGGCCTGCCATTTGCTAGTGCTCTTTGAGGCTCACTCAACTATCACTGGATTCAAAGCTGGAAGCTTTTGCTCCATAAACCAAGGGATGACCCTTCCAGAGTAAGTCAGATATGGCAAAAGTGATCCTTGACGTGGTTATTTCACATCTTGATAATTGAAGATACTCTGTGTGGGGTATCCTAGAAACATTTCTGAAAGTTGAAATTACTTACCAGTCACAATTTAAATGTTTTTATTGAGCTGTACAGTCCTAAATAACTTATGGTCAGACAATCTAAGAGCATATCTCCTCTAACAAGCTTGTTTAATCTTTAAAGACAGTGGAAGAAACCCTTTGAAGATGTCCAATTCTCAGAGACTTGCTTGTCTGACACATGAGCCTTCTCATTGCACTTAGATATGAAATGCTGCTCCTAGAGAATTTCTCTATCTCCGTTTTTAGAATGTATTTTTGCAAGCTTTTAATAGTTAACTAATATTAATATTTCATAACGCACATTTGATACTTTGCATAGTTATTGTCCTTGAGTGCTCATCTAAGCAAAAAATGTGGACATTAATTGCACATCACTTAAATACAATGTGTATAAGACTGAGATCCTGGTATAGCAGCAAGTTCATCCTTCTCATTTCTTAAGCAATGAGTTGGTTTTGGTGTCAATGGCCACAAATTTGGGGATTCTGCCAAATGATGTTCTCTCCCTTTGGCCATTTATAGGCGTTTCTGTTTATTTAATAAAGTAGACTGATGGAAATGTTTATGGCCAAATGCTGGGAATGGTGCTATAGCTGTATTGCTGTAAATCTTATTATAAGGTTTAGGTGGTAAGTAGGTTCAGGATTTTATAGCTGTACAGTATAAGTATTTTTATTGTTATTCTAAATACATCAATTCTAAATATATTTACTATATTGATTTTTCATAATTTTAACTGCTATTTAAGTTTTGTTAGTTTTTTTATTCTGGTTGGATTGCACACCATTGGGAGATATGTTATAAATAAAATTATTAATTTATTTGAATTAGAAGATAAGTCGATAGAACATAAAACATTAGAGTTGGAAGGTCTTCTAGTCCAACCCTCTGCTCAAGCAGGAGACCCTATATCAGTGTTGGCGAACCTTTTCGGCAAAAAGTGCCGAAACGGGGGTGCGCGTTTGTGCGCATGCTGGAAACCGGAAGAGCAGCAGATGATCTTCCAGTTTCTGACGCGTGCAAGTGCACTGGCCAGCTGCGTGCCAGAAACCGGAAGACCAGGTGGCCGAAAGACCAGGCTTTCAAAAAGAGACTGGACAACCATTTGTCTGAAATGATATAGGGCCGTGATGTGAACCTATGGCACGTGTGCCAGAAGTGGCATGCAGAGCCATCTCTCCAGGCACATGAGCCATCTCCCGTTGCTCTTCTGGGTTCCGGCGCCCCGGCCAGCTGGTCTTCATGCGCGTAGGAGCGCCAGAAACCAGAAGAGCAGCAGCCCGGTGTGCATGTGCACACCAGGAAGATGATCTTCTGGTTTCCGACACGCACATGTGCACAGCCAGCTGCTCTTCGCACGTGCATGCGTGCCAGAAACCGGAAGACCAGATGGATGGTACGCATGCACACACCAGAAACTGGAAGATCATCTTCCCGGCACGCGAATGCGCACCGGGCGGCTGCTCTTCCAGTTTCCGATGCTCCCACGCATGTGAAGACCAGCTGGCCGGCCTGCCAGAACCCGGAAAAGCAACGGGCAATGACTTGCATGCCTGGAGAGATGGCTCTGCATGCCACTTCCAGCATGTGTGCCATAGGTTCGCCATCACGACCGTATATCATTTCAGACAAATGGTTGTCCAGTCTCTTTTTGAAAGCCTCCAATGATGGAACACCCACAACTTCCAAAGGCAAGCTATTCCTTTGATTGATTACTCTAACTATTAGGAATTTTCTCCTTAGTTCTAGGTTGCTTCTCTCCTTGGTTAGTTTCCATCCATTGTTTCTTGTCTTGCCTTTTGGTGCTTTGGAAAATAGTTTGACCCCATCATTTTTGTAGGAGCCACTCAAATATTGAAACACTGCTATCATGTCTCCCCAGTCCTTCTTTTCATTAGATTAGACGTATCCAGTTCCTGTAACGGTTCTTCATATGTTCTAGCCTCCAGCCCCCTCATCATTCTTGCTGCTCTTTTCTGCACTCTTTCCAGAATAAATAAGATAAATATCAGCTTACGTGTATAATTGATCGATATTTTCAGTTCATTCTTCTCCTACCTTAGAATGAATCTGTGCATGACAATATACCAAAAGGTTAATTAATTAATTAATTAATCAATTAATCAATCTATCCTTTTGAGGAGAAATAGGAAAAGGAGATGGAACATTTTAATATATCCTTCAGAACACTTTCATCAAATCTACTGGAAGTATGAATTTAGCTAAGAAACAAATGAAAACAAAGATCGTACAGCAAACATACGAATTAAAATATGTAAATGATCCTGACAATTTACACAAAATGGACATTTGAGGGATTGCAAATGCTTTCAATTAATAACATAACAACTGCACAGCTTGTTTATAACCAAATGACCATGTTTTAGTCCACTGCAGAAAGGGGGGGGGGAATGTTAAAACTCAACCCTTAAGTAGCGTGATAATGGAAACTGATGGAAAACCATGAAAGAGCATCTTCTTTAATGATAATGACATTAAAAGTAGTCCCAAATGATGATACAGACATTTCCAAATGGAGTTCCAATGTTGGTAAAGATTTGCCACTGATATATCTACTTTGATCTTTTACTTAGATGCATGTGTTATCTTACATGAAAGCTAAAAGCCATGAACAGGCCTAAAATAGATGTCTTTCCATTGAATTTTTAGAGATCCAGCTATTTTACACCATGCAAAGTGCATGTTAAATCATTAATTTAAAAAACACACAAATAAATAGGTAATATCTACTGTAAATCTATAGTCACATGTCTGACTATTCATATTAAAATGTAAACAACACATACTGGATGACAATGTTTACATCAGTCTAAAGTTTGCTTTGTTGTTAAAATCTATGGAGATTCTCAATCATCCAGGTCATGGTTGAAGAAGCTTCTTGGATGAGAAGCAAAACGTCTTCAAGGAAAACAAAGAAACTCCAATTGCCTTTTTAAAAAGCACCTTTGGGACTTTGTTGTTGAAGGTGTCTTAAGGGAGGCAATTTTTCAAAAATGCTTCCCTTGTAGAAGTACCAAGTATCTATTGTGATCCTGGCAGGTTATAATATTATGGCCATGCTACTAAGTTTCCCCGAAAATAAGACCTATCATAAGGAATATATGAACAAACTTTATACATAGCACTGGAGATTATTTGTTTCTTTAATTTTTTTAATGTGTTATATTACAATAATTAATATATATTGCATTCATCTTTAGCACAAAAATTTCTACCCACTTGCCCTCTACTGTAGAATTACCTACTGTAATTATAAATAATACACGTAGGAAACTGTATAAATAATTTGAGAGAATCTTTTCCCTCTTTTACACACACACACACACACACACACACACACAAACACACACACCTAATTTGAAAGCAACCTCAGTCATAGCTTGGAAATAGAAAAAATATAACTGTACAAGGAATATAAAGAAGTCTTACTCAGAGTTATTAGCATTTCACCAGCAGCCAGCCAGGATAAGAACTATGGAGACAAAGATGTAGATATTGTTGTTTATTGTGAAGTTATTTTTCCTTCCTTTTCTTCTAATGCAAATAAATGAAGTAGTTCAGCTCTTGTACTGACAGTTTTCCAGTGCTGTCTGGGGTTAATGAGTATGCTAATAGACTTAAATATTAAGCCATTAATTATTAAATGTTTGATCTAGTTAGACAGATATATAAGAATTAATGAATATAAATGTATTTGCCGTAACTTACTATTGCTTAACATTGTGAAAACAGAGAAGAGACGTTTTGGAATTCTACTCTGTAACATGAGTGCAGTTCTAAACTTCAGGAAATGTACTTTCTCTCAGAAATTCTCACAGAGCAAGATTTTGCTACTTTCCTTTAGGTCATCTCTAAGGTATCTGCTAAAGGGAACAATAGTATTATCAGTATTACTCCTCTGGTTCCAATTGGTTACAAGAGACATGATCAAATATTATGTTGGATATGGACATTAGTGTGGTGCATGGCCACTGAAAATGGTCTCTCCAACACCCCATTAGTGTAAATTTTTGAAGTGGCTTGAGGTCCTTTTGTAGGTCAGGATATAAAAATAAATCCGCTGTATTTTCACTGAAAAAGCTTTGCCAATTGACATCAAGCATTGTGAAGAAAATCTTCAGAATCTCAGACTGGAACTGATTTCAGTTAGACATGAAGAGAAGAAAGCAAGGGTCAAGGAGGCCAAGGTATTTTTTTTTCTTTAGGAAAAAATGAGCCAATATTTTGAGTCACCTTTGAGCTTCAGGTAAAGTCACACCTGCTTCCAGTTGTAATAATGAACTAGAAACACATGTGGGCACCTGGAAGAAAATCCTTTGGAATTTTGATTGCTCAGCTTTGGGGGGGGGGGACACATTGAGATAGGCAATATGGTGGCTATGGTGTATCGGTTTTCCAACCCTGTGTGTATACAATTCTGGCGGCTGTTGTAATGTGAAGAATTATATGTCTATCTTCTTTCGAGATTTTTTCCTTAAAAATACCCAATAAGAATAGTTCCGGCTTTAGATCAATCTTTCGAGAAATAATTTGTTCTAGGCAATTTTTACTTTTATTCCAGAATAATTTCACCTTGGGGCAGGTCCACCACAGATGGTAGTATGTCCCCCTTTCTTTTTTACACTTCCAACACTTTGAGGAGAGTTTCGGAAACATTTTTGCCAATCGCGCCGGAGGGAGATGCCATCGGTAAAACATTTTATAAATATTTTCTTTGTAGGCTACCGCCAGCGTCAATTTATAATTTACATCCCAGATTTTTTCCCATTCTGATAGATTTATTGAATAGCCAAAATTTTGAGCCCAGGCAATCATAGATCCTTTAACCACTTCTTCGTGTAAATTATATTGGAGTAGAAAATTATATATTTTTGAAATCATTTTTTCTTCTGTGCCCAGTAATATTTTGTCTAATCCATGTATATTTTGGAATCCGAATTGTAATTTGTCTTTATTATATCTTGATTGCACTTGTAAGTAATGCCACCAATCTAACTCTATTCCCCTCTCTTTAAGTTCTTGTTTTGATTGAAGATTTTTGTGCTCATCCAATAGTTGCTGGTAGGTTACTATCTTCTTTTCATCTATTAAGTTAGGATATATAATTGCTTCTGTTACTGAAATCCATTTTGGAATTCTACTGTAATGTTCCTTCTTTAATTATTATGTTTTTGTATATATATGTATGTTTTTAAAGGAAAAATTAATAAAGAATATTTTTTAAAAAAAGAGAGATAGCCAATATGGACAGAGAGGATCACTGGTTTGAAAGAGGGATTAAAGCAGGGGTGAAATCCAGCAGGTTCTGACAGGTTCTGGAGAACCGGTAGCGGAAATTTTGAGTAGTTCGGAGAACCGGTAGTGGAAATTTTGAGTAGTTCAGAGAACCGGCAAATACCACCTCTGGCTGGCCCCAGAGTGGGGTGGGAATGGAGATTTTGCAGTATCCTTCCCCGGCCACACCCACCAAGCCACACCATGCCCACTAAGCCACGCCCACAGAACCGGTAGTAAAATTTTGGATTTCACCATCTATGTCAAAATTGAACAGCCCTCTCTCAACAGAGGGGAGGGGGAATACAACATCATCTATCTCCAATCTACGACACAGTCTTTTCAACAGTTCCAAGAAGGCTCCACACCAATTTGCACCACTCCGGTGACCCTGAGGGCACAGATAAACCTCCAGGTGACCTTAACGACTTGCTAAAAGAATGCAAATGTCCAGTTGTCTGCAAGGAGTATAAACCCTTCCATTCCCCACCATCTAGTCAGAGCTGAAGAAGCTTCTTGGATGAGAAGCCAAATGTCTTCAAAGAAAAACCAGAAAGTCCAGTTGCCTCTTGGAAAAAAAGTACCTTTGGGACAACCCTGACCTGGATGACTGAGAATCTCCATAGACATTTATCAAACATTGAGTTTCCAGGGAGTTGGACCTCAACTCTTTTAGACCAGGTTATCATGTCCTGAAATGAAATTATGAGATATTGAAATGACCTGCCATGCTTTATATTGATGCCAACAGTTTTCTGGGAATCACAGAGTATGATAAAATCTTTTGAAAATACTACAAGACTTGAGGGAAGTGGTGTTTTGTTTCTTGTCATAATTTATGATTCAGTCAGCAATGTAAAAGCTAGCATAGCAACAAAACTACAAGGATTCTACACATTTATTTTGCCTCTGAATTCAAGGTATTGCCTTTAGGATATAAAATGTAGTAGATGACCAGGCTGAGCCCAAAGGAGGGGTCTAATGCATCATAAGTCATCCCTGCACGCCCACAAGAGATCTAAGTCCAGCCCACCTTGAATGCCTACTTATACCCGCTCATTTCCCTTGACATTTAGTAGGTCACATTTTTATAGAGAGCTTAAGCTTGCAATAAATCTTTATACTCATTTGAACTGCCTGAATCTCCTGATTTCCCAGGGCTTGACATCAAATATTTCAAGTCTTTTCAGTGGTTAAGAATTAATTTCCCCCCCAAAAGTTGCTATTTATGTTGTTTCAATATTGTATTTAGTTTAGCATGCAAAAGCAAAGTACCCTTGATTTCCACTATTTCATAATTATTTATCAAAGTTGATAAATGGATAGCAGCAATGGAGCAAATCTGCTGCTGGTCCAACACATTCAATAAGTAAAGCTCATATAAATTAGTTGTTCACAGGATAAAAGTTGTGCCAACTTTTATGTTAGTTGGATGGAACCATGCCCTCCTTTTATCCACATAAACTTCTGAAGTAGGTTTAGGTTTTGGAGTTTTGAACATAATGTAGAACCAAAGTAAAATCTAATATTGAGAAGTGTACATCTTTCAGAAAAGATACAAGTCCTTTTGTAGCTTACAAAACACAGTACAAATATGTGTTTTAAATATACACATACAACTTTTAAGGGTTGCACTGACATAGATAATATTTGCATGCATTTATAATTCAGATTTAACCATCAATCACATACCTCTTAAATTTGATTATGTCACATGAAAAGGAAAGAGCCATTTAGAGTAAACACCTTTTTTTTAGAGAATGTATGTTACTCTATCATAATAACTAAGACACTTAATTTGTTTGTAACAATTTAAAATAATAATGTGGGCAGTTTTAAGCTATACCTCAAAATAACTGCATCTACTTAAAATAAAGAATCTACTCAGCATTGATAAATTGATATGGATACTTTAGGATTATATCAGCCTTTCATTATTAGGATACATTGTAGCTCTTAGCTGTACTTTAAATCTATTGTTCCACAAGCACTACATTTTTTTTTAAAAAAAAGTTATAAATCCAGTTTTTATATAAGTTCTTTAACCCATTCACGGAATTAATATTAATGTTTATGGCCTTATGGGATGTAAAGAATACATTATGACATCACATAAAATTAAAAAACAAATATCTCTAAAGTACTTGAAACCACTAGAAGAAATGCATTTGTCAGAGTGATGGTTTATGGTGCTATTTTTCAAAATGAGACAACACCAGTAACAAGTTAAAAAGGGAACTAATAATTCATGGCTTGAAACAGCAGAAATTCAAAGCTCATTCCATTAAGCCGAGAGGAAGTCATGAAATAAATAAATAAATCAGTCCAGGTACAACAGCAAGGCCTGTGAAAATTATTGCTCTCTTTCAATGAAATCTGCAGTGAGTGCTTCCTGTTTCCATATAGGTAAATACATTAAAACTTCAGCTTCTAATCTGGAATCTAAACTTCTCAATCTAGCGCTCTTCCGATATTTTGACCTGAACTCCCATAACTTCCACCATGCACTAATATTAATTTTAGGAAATCTTCAAACATTTTAGAGAGTGAATATTAATCTTTTATTGAGGGGAAAAATACTATTGAATATAGTATTCGACTTAGGAGTGGAAGTGACAGCTAGAATGCTACCTCACGAGACATCGCAAGGGAATATATCACAGGAAGCCACATTTAGCTCACCTTGGCTAATCTCAAAAATGTTTAAAGTAGTCATGCCTAGTTAGGACTTGGATGGAAGTCCACCATGAAATTCAAGAAGAAGGAAGAGGAGGAGGAGGGGGGGGAGGAGGAGGGCTGTGGGGTCCTTGGTGCTCTCTGAGCTTGGTGGTTTTCTTGCAGATGTTTCATTCCCAAACTAGGTAATGTAATCAGAAGGAAGGAAGGAAGGAAGGAAGGAAGGAAGGAAGGAAGGAAGATTTCCATATTGTTACAGCACAGCAACCTCAGAATGATAAGGATGGACTCCTTAGGAACTAAACTCAGGGAGATTTTACCCTTGCCCTAGATTGTATTAGTAGGTTTGCTTGTTTGTTTGTTTTTCCTTTCTCTCTGCTTTCAGTGTATACAAACACATAAGGAAATACTTTTAGAACAGTTTCTTTTTTAGAACAGTTTTCCTTTATTTTGAAGTGAAAGTATGCCTAGGAGAACCAATCTACCACACTTTTCTCAGTGTGTAGTCTGGCCTGTAATTTTTTTCTTTCTTTCTTTGCCTCTTTTATTCCCTGAACCATTGACCTAATAGAATTTATTTTGCGATTCTTATTCAGTAGTCGCCATCTCCAGTATTTCTAATTCCTAGCCTTGGCCCCTGTTTGACAAAGAACTTTGTGTTGCTCCACTAATAGAGATCATTTTATTCACCACAAAATGTTCTTTTTTATTTTAAAGAGAATACAGATGATGAAATGGAAGACCAAGATGTGGCACTTGTGAAAACAGACTTTGCTCGGGGAAAGCCAGAACATTGGAAATTGTGATTATAAGATAGTGGCTTGATGCAATATCATAATCATGAGCTCATTATTAGGACAGTGCATCAGGCCAGAGTCACAAGCACCTGGATTATGATCATGTGACCAGCTGTAAATTCGCCTTCATTCAATGCCATTGTAACTTTGAACAGTCATTGAACGAATGGATCTAACTTGAGGATTACGTGTATAGAAATAAGATGGTATTAGGATCCATTACTCCTGGTGCTGATTTACATCTGTATTGGAAGCTTATCTATCCAATCCACAACAATGTTACCAAATGAAAATACAGACAGTAGATGCTAGAAATCAGGTTGGCTGTATTTAGTAGACAACAACAACAATAACAACAACAACCTTGCATTTTAGATCCTGTTTTTGTAGTCTATTACTGGAAAAATTTCCATAACAGTCTAATGTTCACTCATATTTATATTAGCTTCCTTCCTTCCTTCCTTCCTTCCTTCCTTCCTTCCTTCCTTCCTTCCTTCCTTCCTTCCTTCCTTCCTTCCTTCCTTCCTAACTTCCCAGCATATATTCTTTGAGAAATACGAATCCAAGTTGACACAATGAATTCTGCCTTATATAGTCTACAAGAAACTCGGTTCCTTAGACTGCATTTCTGACCATAACTTTCCCTTATGGATTTACAATTTTGTAATGACTAATTAACTGAGCTTCTCTGAGTGGGGCAGAACAGTGCATCTTTTTCAAAGAAAGCAAACCCTTGTCAAAATACACCATTAAAGCATTTGTGTTTAAATTAAGGCATGGGTTTGTCCTCAACATTATATCAAAGTCATGGGAATATATTATTGAAGGGATGATTCCAGAATTTCAGTATCATGTCAGATCTTTTCTTTTTAGCTGAAAGTGACTGAAATTGAATACAAGATCATTTGCAAGCAAGGTGTTTACCTTACCTCTGACTCAGTTGCTTAATTGCTTTCAAAATTGTGCAAAGCCAAGCAGTTTTTCAAAGAATAGGATCTCAGCATCTCTTACATATGTTTAAATTATCTCAGTTCCCTAGTTAGGCTTAAGGCAACCCTTTATCCCATAGCTGGCAGGCTGAATAAATGGATAATTTATAAGATGTGCCATCTAAACTAGAGCATGCCCTCAATTTAAGAAATAATAATAAAAAAAAACCAAGTACTTGCTAAATCTCATACCTTAAGATGCTTCATCACTTTTTTAGCTGGTAAAAGTATAATATTTTGCTGTTCAAAATGTCTTCTCAAAATTTTAGGATTGGTCCTCTGAAACCAACAGAAAACTCCCAAATATTTGACTTTACCACTGTGAGTTAAGCATTGCCCCATCTTGGTCAGCACAGATTAAGCCCCTGCTGTGGGTGAAATAAGGTAAGCAACCTGCAGCATAACAAGAGTACTGACAGCTAGGGGAACAAAACACAGCATGGGTCAAATTAGCTTTCACTGCTTTCATTTTTATTCATTTAATCAGCAGATAGTAAGATGACTGTAGCCCATAAAACAACTTCAAAGTTACCTGTTAGTTGCCCTAAAAGCTTTGTCTAATGGGTACACAGATAAAGGGAGCCAGTTTGGTAGTTAAGGCAACAGGCTGGAAACCATTAACTTCTAATCCCACCTTATGCATAAAACAACTTTAGGATTCTCTCTCCCCTCTCCGTCCCCCTCCCCCTCCCTCTCCCTCTCCCCCTCTCTCTCCCCCTCTCCTACAATACC
>QLTV01001721.1:545742-564674 GCA_003457575.1 Thermophis baileyi
ACACACACATAAAATGGGGACTCGAGAAACCTAGGATAATTTCTTAGTTGGTCGTTTCTCTTATTTCTACAGGCCTACAGCAAATGGTCATGGATTTTCCCCACTTGTTGGAAATCCAAACACCTTATTAGAAATCCAAACAACTTGTTGGAAATGAAACAGCTAAGATAAGTAAGTGATAATTTCAGAAGCTGTGGAAAGATAGAAGCCCATGTCTTATATATCCTCTTTCTGCATATTTGTACTATTTGTTTTTAATATTTTAAAATATTATTGTTAATATTTTATTAACTATATTAATTTTTTTCTGCTTCCAGCAGAGGGAAAGGCTGTAGTTTTGATGTCTGTATATGAAAGGGTAATATTTTACATATGGGGATATGGAGTCTTCTATACATTTCTATAACTGTTGTATAATATATGAAGCTATTGATGTGTTTGCTGTATCAGGTGTAGATGGATTGATATATTTCAGTTTTATGGAACAATTCCCTGGCATACAGCTACTGAAACATGCAGAAACTTTACATAGACTCAATGTAAAAAGGTTTATTTTTCCACTATTAGGACAGCCAGAGCAGAAATAATTGTACAAGAAGGAAAACATTGTTTATTCATTCATTTTCCATTTCAAAATATACTGACTTGTAGTCCCAAAGGTTTTGTGTAAGGTGATTCAAAATGCAAGTAATTGACCTAAGTTATAAAATAAAGGTCCTAAGGTCAAAGTTCAAAAATTCCCAAACACCAAGGAGTTTTTCTCTTTATCACTGAAACCAAATGTTCCACAGTAAGGAACACTATTGTTTAAATACTTTAATGTTAATGAAATCATCATAAATATATAGCATATGCTACAGAGTAAAATTAGAATCCTAAATATATTGACAAGTGGGCATTCTAAGAAGACTGAAAATACTGTAACTATAGTTGCTTCTAAATTAAACAATCGCATCTACATATGCATTTGCCATAGATATTGATAATTTTTTTATTAAGCTATAACCAAAACCTTTCCCAATATGTTATGATTTGTCCAAACGTTTGTGGGTTTTGGATGTTCTGTGGCTGAGATTAGAAATCTATTTATCCAGACATTATTCTCACCCAAATATCCTATCATCTCCTATTGAATATTTCCTTCAGGATTTATAAAAGTTTTTTAAGACTATAGAACTTCCCATTCCTACTGTATTAAACTTCATTGATAAACTTGTAACATTTCTTTAGCATTCTCCTTAACTATACTGATCATAATATGGAAATATATCACATGTAGGATTTTTGGGTGGTATGAGCATTAACAGTTGCCCTGCTATTTAGTATAGCAACTTCTCTACTGATCTGTGATTTATTGTGATCCAAATATGTTGATGATTGATGCCAAACTGCTTTACTGGAATGTGTAAAGCAAAATAATGATTACCGTGTGATTAATTGTCAAATTGTTTGCAAATGACTCTTATTATTTTAAATATCAAAAAACACCATTTTATAGAAAGGGGAGATTTAGAGCATACATCTTGTGAGACGAGACATATTTAAATGTGTTACATTCTAGCAACATGAATTTAACTACGGATATTCCTGAAGAAAATAATTGCATCGTGTACCTGAATATAAGGCATTTAATAGCTCCAGAAATTTGTCCTATTGTGAAGAACAAGTGAAATCAAGACTTTTGTTAATTAGAGCAAATGTTTTTCAATGAACAAAATAATAGTTTTCTGTGGAGGTTGTTAATGCAAACGTCCAACGTTAATACAAATGGAAAGATAACTCTCCGGGCTAATGATGTTTAGGTTAAATTATACTTCAGTAATAATACTCATTTTCTCCAGCCCATTGAAGTCACCATTAAAATCAGAGATGTGGACATAAGGGAATTGATTATAATCATTGCAAAGGGAATTTCCAACAGCAGAAAGGCACAACTTCCTTTGTTTGATGTGTCAGATGCATTATAGATAGTGACTTTTTTTTTTAATAGTTAAGCAGCATGGCCACATTGCTCTCTCAACTGGAATGTGAGAGTTTGGCTAGAGGCTGTAATTTAAAACAGTTTTTAAAGTAATAGATAAGTTGGTAAAGAGAACAAGGAGAAATCATTTTGCCATAACGCAATAAATTTCATTGCTCAATCATTAGCAATAGCAATGACTGTGAGAGGGATCTTGGAGTCCTGGTGGACAATCATTTAAATATGAGCCAACAGTGTGCAGCAGCAGCCAAAAAAGCCAATGCAATCCTAGGCTGCATTAACAGAGATATACAATCAAGATCACGTGAAGTAGTAGTACCACTTTATAAGGCCATGGTAATACCACACTTGGAATTCTGCATCCAGTTTTGGTCACCACAATATGAAAAAAGATGTTGAGATTCTGGAAAGGGGGCAGAGAAGAGCAACAAAGATTATTAGGGGCCTGGAGGCTAAAACATAAGATGAATGGTTGCAGGAAGTCTAGTGAAAAGAAGGACTAGGGGTGACATGATAGCAGTGTTCCAATATTTGAGGGGCTGCCACAAAGAAAAGGGGATCAACCTATTCCCCAAAGCACCTGAGGGCAAGATAAGAAGTAAGAGATGGAATCTTATCAAGGAGAGATCAGGGAGGGATCCAACCTAGAAATAAGGAAAAATTTCCTGACAGTGAGAACAATTAACCAGTGGAATGGCTTGCCTTCAGAAGTTGTGGGTGCTCCATTACTGGAGGCTTTTAAGAAGAGACTGAACAGCCATTTGTCTGAATTGGTATAGGGTCTCCTGCTTGAGCAGGAGGTTGGATTAGATGACCACCAAGGTCCCTTCCAACTGTGTTATTCTGATTCTGATTTAGTCCAGAAATGATTGTAGCAACATAGGGTATCAGGAAAAGTTTTTGTCCTCTAGGTTGTTCTATTTTGAGGTTCCCTCCCTCTCAACATTTGCAGAATGTCCCCAGCCCTCTTGCAGTAGAAACAGTTTCCTTTCAAGGAGACAGTGTTAAGGGTTGATGATGTATGAGTGAAGAATTTGCTTAGATACGTAATAATGTAGGTGCTAAGTATGGATGGAGAAACACGGATTCCCAAAATGCTGATCTGAAAAGCAGCCAAGACCACTCCACAAATAATATTTGAAATAAATAAAAGCTACACGGTATGCCAAAAGGCTGTTTCTTGTTCAAAAATGTAAACCTTGGGCTCTTTTGATAGCAATATTTGCACTGAGTTCTTCCTCTGCATCAGCATCTTAAACAGATAGAGTGTGACTAGTAGTCATTTTCAGCTACTATTCACAAATAGCTATAAATGTTTATTCTAGAAAACATCTTCTAGCAAATCTCTGTGGGTGTCCATTAGCACTTGATAGCTAGATTCTTAATATAGTCAAGCCAGTCAACTTAGATTTCTCGGTATTTTAGCTGGGAACCAATGATACCTAAAGATGCACTATTTGACATCCCAAATGTATACAGAAACAGATTACAGATACAGATACAGATTAACAGTTGGAAGGGACCTTGTAGGTCATCTAGTCCAATCCCCTGCCCAAGCAGATTCTACAACATTTCTGACAGATGGCAGTCCAGTCTCTTCTTGAAAGCTTCCAATGATGAAGCTCCCACAACTTCTGAAGGCAAGCTGTTCCATTGGTTGATTGTTCTCACTGTCAGAAAATTTCTCCTTATTTCTAGGTTGAATCTCTCCTTGTTCAGTTTCCATCCATTATTCCTTGTCTGGGCTTCAGGTGCTTTGGAAAATAGCTTGACCCCTCTCCTCTCTGTGGCAGCCCCTCAAGTATTGGAAGACTGCTATCATGTCTCCCCTGGTCCTTCTCTTCACTAGACTAGCCATGCCCAGTTCCTGCAACCGTTCATCGTATGTTTTAGCTTCCAGTCCCTTAATCACCTTGGTTGCTCTTCTCTGCACTCTTTCTAGAGTCTCAACATCTTTTTTATAGTGTGGTGACCAAAACTGGATGCAGTATTCTAGGTGTGGTCTTACTAAGGCTTTATAGAGTGGTATTAGTACCTCACTTGATCTTGATTGTACCCCTCTGTTAATGCAATATAGATATCCTCAAAAATACGGCCAACAGATGTGTGCTGCAACAAGGCAGAACCTCTTTGTTGTCATATTTTATTTATTTGTTTGTTTGTTTTTCACTTCTTTGAACTGCCCATCTCCCTCAGTGGGATTTTTAAAACCCATTATCCAGTAGTATCCAAAACTGTTGGGTAAAGTCCTCAAACTCCTTTTAAAACCTCCTACTGAATTCTCATTTGCAGCTTGACAACGTGAAATCTTTCACTTTGCAGTGAGTAATCGTACTAAGTATATTAAATTGCTATAAACAGGCTTTAATTAAATTTAATGAAGCAAAAATGAAAATAAAATTCAGCTTTTATTCAAGCCCCATCTATTTTGGTCCCCGACCTACTTACTTTGGGAAGACTAGCTGAAAATGGAAGATAATTCTTCACATGATTTTGTAAGCAGTTTAAAAGAAACTATAGAAAAATACAAAAAGGAGAAAAAACCCAAGTAATTAAAAGAGAAGAAAATTAACTTTAAGATTAAAAAAATTAAAAAAAATGAGCTTATCATAATCAATTGCAAACAAGACAGAAAAAAAATTGCAACCAAATTACCCAATAATATCATATCACATCACAACATATCATAACAAATAATCAATCTCAGCATCCCTATATATAGTCTTATAATCTATAAACATTTCAGAATGACAAAATGAAGCACCACTTATATTGTAGTATTGTATCATGAAATGTCTACCAAAAGAAGACCTATCGTTTAATGTAATAATTACTGGAAAATATTGTTTTTTCAAAAAGAACAAATTACACCTATCTTGTATTTAGTCTTCAACATTGGGAATAATGACACTTTTCCAATTTCTCAAATCAATTTTCTTATTCAATTCCTGGTACCCACTATATTCAAAGATCCTGAATAATAGTTAAAATTCTTCAACAAAGTTAAATATAATAAGCCTTAATTTTAAATAAATAAATAAATAAATAAATAAATAAATAAATAAATAAATAAATAAATAAATAAATAAATAAATAAATAAATAAATAAGTAAGTACATACATACATACATACATACATACATACATGCATACTGTACATACAGTACATACATACGTCAGTCAGTCAGTCAGTCAAATTTTACAACCCAACAGAGTTAAACATGTAAAATATAATCCTTCTTTAGTAAGGGTTTGCTCTGAAAATACATGTAGTACAGGGATATTCTGAATGTCTTTTTTTGCCTTTTTAATGAATGTTCAGATTATTTCTTTCTGTCCAGGTATGGTAGCAAAGCTGTTCAGATTTGATATGTATGTTCTTTTTGTATTCCTGCCCTGTATCTTTTTTTTTAATAAGTTTACTTTGCTATTTTCTTCCACTTTAAATCCAGTCAGAGTGAGGTGTCATTGCTCTTGTTTTTCATAACAATGATGTTATAGAAAATAAAAAATAGTCTAGCAGGCCCAAGTATTTATAAAATACACTGAGGAATATATAAGAATGCTTCTAGAATAGGAGATGAGAAATCTTGAGCCTACTTGAGTGAAAAAAAATGATTTAGAATTTGAATAGCAACTAGAAATCAAGAAGATAGCATTTCTTATTGTCCAGGACGTTCAACTGCAGATCTGAAAATTGCAAACTTTCAACAGAATAACTTTGCAATTTGCAAATACTAAAACAAAAAAATGTATCAGTAGTTTAGGATTCTGATAACTATTGTGTTCTTTTGTTAACATAAGTTGAAAGTGATAGAACTCTGTTACCATCATTAATTGTTATGATGGGTAACTCTGCAATGAGTGGGTCTTGGGCTGTGTGTGTGTGTGTGTGTGTGTGTGTGTTTCTATGATCTCTGTCTGTCTCTCACTCTCTCACTCCTTCACATAAGCATCACAGAATATATTTCTTGTATGTCATTAAAGATTTCCCAGTTCATTTGTTTATTTTTCTCATAACCGCCTGTGTGATGCATCTGTGAGATTGGTTAATAGATAAAGAAAAAAAAAAACCTAGCTACATACCCTATGTATTGATTAATACTGCACTGCATTGCACTGTGCTGTATTACATTGCATGGCAATAAGAAATATATACATGAGCAGCCATGCCAAATAACTGTCACTGTAGATTATATGAGCTACATTGGCTCCTAAAGAATTTTTATGATTGGTCTTACGAAGTGCTGAATTGGACAATCACTGTTCCACAACAGTTTACAGAACTGAAGATTGAAATGTCCATTTCCATATTCTATCTTCCATATATTGGTTATTTTACCCCTCAGGAATGATAAAGAGACATCGCAAACCTATGTCTTTGGTGACAAACTGAGGCTACCTGGATACCATAAACAAACTAATTGGTAAGCATCTAGGAAAGTGGATGTTTCCACATTGTGAAAACATTTCCTGTCAAGACGTTTTGCAATAAAGAGTCTTTAATTTTGTCTGAAATGGTGTAGGGTTTCTTGTCTGAGCATGGGGTTGCACTAGAAGACTCCAAAGTCCCTTCCAACTCTGTCTATTCTATTCTATTCTATTCTATTCTATTCTATTCTATTCTATTCTATTCTATTCTATTCTATTCTATTCTATTCTATTCTATTCTATTCTATTCTATTCTATTCTATTCTATTCATACTGAACCTCTCTGGAATGTACAATGACAGGTTAGTACAGTTCATTAGCTGGAAACATAGGTTTGAATTTCTTTGCAATTGAAAAGATGCAAAGATAGATAAATAGTCCAAAATATGGTAGAAATATGATTCATTTTTGATACCTTCCTGGCATATCAATCTTAATTCCAAGTGCTTATGAGTCAAAGCACATGGCATCAAGAAAACGCTTATTGCAAAATGTTGAATGATCATTTTTTCTTATTAATCTAGAATGCATTTATTTATCTTGTATTACTTTATGTGTGGGTGTATGTGTGCGTGTGTATAATCTCAACTTAGGTCATATATATGATGTTCATGTAAGATACTCATCTCCTGTAATTAGCAATAGCACTTAGATTTATATACCACTTCATAGTGCTTTACAGCCCTCTCTAAGCAGTTTACAGAGTCAGCATATTGCCCCCAACAATCTGGGTCCTCATTTTACCGTCCTCGGAAGAATGGAAGGCTGAATCAACCTTGAGCCAGTCAGGATTGAACTGCTGAATGGCTGGCAGACGGCAGTCAGCAGAAGTAGCCTGCAGTACTGCATTCTAACCACTGTGCCACCACGCCACAGGAGTTCATGCTGGCTTGACTCTTAGTGAACACAATATTTGTTTTCTAGTCTAACATCTCTATGTTGCCGATTGCTGTGTTGTCAAAATAGGCTAGCATTCATATCTGGAGGATAGTCCATCATTTATTTATGCTATTTGGGATCTAGAGGTGACACTATTTAAAAAACAACAACAGGAAAAGTACAACAGGGGGAATATAGTAGTTTGGGGAAGGATGATATAGTATTATTTTTTAAAATCTGTTGAATTTCAAGTTGACAATCTTATGTTTAAAAGACAAATATTATAATCATTGTGCTGTTACAACACAGGGATATTATAGACTGACAGGACAATAAGAAAATTAGAATTGTTTTAAAGTCTGTTGTTATGTTTTTATGTATGTGCATTTTGATGCATTAATTATGCATATGGAATTTGACTTTGTGTATGTCTGTAAGAGCTATCCATAGTAAAGTTATATTTAATAATTACTTTCCTGAACAGAAAGATGAGATGACACAGCAACAAGAGAGCACATTGTCCAATGGAGGACAACTGAAGGACATGGTAATCTGCAGTCCAAAATTGAATATATTGGAGTATCTTGCCAAAACACCTCAATGAACATATGATTTTCTTAAGAGGGTGTAGAGTCAAAATAGCATGAGTACAGGTCAGAAAAAGCTTAAGAATACAGGATAGATATACTGTTTCCTAAGATACTGTGGCAGCAATTTGCAAAGCACTCATTCTAGATGGAAAACTGTCATGTCCTCAGGTAACTTCCCTGTGCTATGCCCTTCCAATTTTCTATTTAAAAAAAAAAGATCTATCTTTGGAAGCTTATCAAAAAGAGATCCAACCTAGAATTAAGGAAAAATTTCCTGTCTGTAAGAACAATTAATCCCTGGAACAGTTTGCTTCCAGAAATTGTGAGTGCTCTGTCAATGGAAGCTTTTAGAAGAGATTGGCCAGCCATTTGTCCAGAATGGAAAAGGTCTCCTGCATAAACAGAGAATTGGACTAGAAGTCCTCCATGGTCCCTTCCAGCACCATTATTCTTTCATTCTATAATTCTGTAAAGCAGCTGGCAATCATTTTCCTTCTTGAGGGTCGCTTTCCTGGGTGTGTGTCAGAGGTAGGTTCCTCCCGGTTCGGATCAGTTTGCCCGAACTGGTAGTGACCCGCTGGTGACATCATGATGACGTCACGGATCTGGTTCAGTCAGTGCCGGTCCGTGGACGATGCCATTTTTTTTAAAAAATATTTTTTTATTATTATTTTTGCATTATTATTATTTTTTTTGGTGTCTTCTGCGCATGCGCAGAAGCCGAGTTTCCGGCACCTCACATGTGTTGCCATCTTGTTTTTGGCTTTTTTGGGAGGGTTATTTTTTTGCACTGCGCATGCGCGCGCGCGCCCATGAGGCGCACCCACACGGCGCAGGAGGAAGCGAACCGGCAGTGAGGTAAGTTAGAACCCATCCCTGGTGTGTGTGTGTGTGTGTGTGTGTGTGTGTCTGTTTAAATGATACTGATATAAACGTGTGTGTGTCTATATCTGTACAATATCAAAGCATCGAACTACACAATTATCAGGTTTAAAACAGATGTTCCTTTTTTGCATTTTCCTGCTTGTCTGCAATGAGCTCTGCCATGAATTCTGTGATAATGGGTCTTTATGAGTAGCCTAGAAGAAAGTGAAATGCAGCAGGAAACTGGATAGTGACACTTGAGATGCCAGAAGCAGGAAAATGTGACTTTGACAGTGGAGGAGAAAAACAGGTCCAATAATCAGATTATCCATGGGTAGTAGACGAGAACAAGGTGATATTGTCCATTCCGGCATTTCAAACCGGCAGCACAGATAAGACGTTTGACATGTATAGAATATGCCCTATGTTTAACATGTGTGTATTTCTATGTGGCGCTCATGTTATGGAAGTATGAAATAACATTCTGGTTCTTAAGTTGCTTCAAAAAAAACCTTTTGTGCTCAAGACCAACGTTAGATTTTTCAATGTATGATTAGTATAAGAATTAACTAACAAAGATGATTTAACACAATAACTACAATAACTATACAAGTGGGAAAGTAAAAGCTAAAACTGATTTTTGGTCATCTTTCTTTCTTTCTTTCTTTTTTGAAATTGTGCAAAGACTGTTAACATTAAGTTTGGGATATCTTACTGCTTCAATGAGCAAGTAATATAAAATCTAACCAAAATAGTTTATCATAGCTACTATATGCCCTGAAATAGAAGTGAGGCTGGCAAACAATTTCCTTCCTCAAAGTTTGCATTTGAGTTTGCATTTGAAAATAGTCAAGTTGAGCCCTGTTGCTACTTGTGCAGCTGGTTCCATTGACGGTAATTATAAGTTTCCTTAGAGTTGATGTACAGGCAGGCAAAGTAACTGCTGGACTCTCCTTACACTGCAAATTCTGTTCTGGACAACTAGCAAGCAAATAAATACACCTGAAAATATGAAAAATAAAATGGAAACAATAGCAATAGCACTTAGACTTATATACCGCTTCACAGTGCTTTACAGCCCTCTCTAAGCTGTTTACAGAGTCAGCCTATTGCCCCAAACAATCTGGATCCTCATTTTACCCACCTCGGAAGGATGGAAGGCTGAGTCAACCTTGAGCCTGGTGAGATTCGATCTGCCAAACTGCTGGCAGCCGGTGATCAGCAGAAGTAGCCTGCAGTACTGCACTCTAACCACTGCGCCACCACGGCTCAAATAAGCTACAGAAGTCCTCATTTTGGGGTTTTTTTTAAGGAAAGAAGGAGGGAAAAAAATATTGGATATATTGGGAGAAATATCTCTTCTGATCAGTCTAAAACATTATAATTGACCTGGTGGAAATGGGGATTTTTGGTTCACTTCATTTTCCAGAAAAGAAAAGAAAAAACATTCATCTTACATCATGTGCTTTGTTCCATTAAATCCACTTACACTGGTTTTTTTTTTTAAATGTTTCACATATTCTCTGAATCCACCAAACTAAAAGAGAATAAAACTGTTGCAGAATTGCTGCAGGCTAATATTGAGTGGTGAGCTTAAATACTGTCCAGCTTTATTTATATGTTATACTTATCATCTTACTAGTATACAGTAATATTCCAGTTGATTTGTGCAATTTAGTGACTGCCCTGTTATTTGGAAGAGGTATTTAAAAAATAGTGAATCAATCTGTCATCCAATCAGCCTGTTGGGCATTGTAAGTTCCGTGTATAATTTATACTAAATTGGTGGACAAGATGCTGCAGGATAACATCTGAATTATGGAACAAGCTGGTTTCGGAGCATGTTGCATCAAGTCTAGATCAGTTTTGTTCTCCAGAATAACAAATATATGACCCACCCTTACTTGAAACATACATTTCAAATAGACAGCGTTTGATTCATTATCCAGAAACAGGTATGGGGGAAAAAGGGTTTGTCTCTTAGACAGGGGTGGGTTCTAACTTACCTCGCTGACAGTTCACTTCCTCCCGCGCCGCGTGGCTGTGCCTCATGGGCGTATGCGCGCAAAGCGCACGTGCGCATGCGCAGTGCAAAAAATTAAAAAAAAATCCCCCCCCAAAAAAAGCTAAAAAACAAGATGGCGACACATGCACAGTGCCGGAAACTTGGCTTCTGCGCATGTGCAGAAGAAAAAAAAAAACTATAAAAAACCTGGAAAAAATTCGGGGAAAAAATTAAAAAAAAATTAAATTTTTTTTTAAAAAAAAGATGGCAGCGTCCACGGACCGGCACCGACCGAACCGGCTCCGTGACATCATTGTGACATCACCAGCGGGTCGCTACCAGTTTGGGTGAACCGGTCTGAACCGGGAGGAACCCACCTCTGCTCTTACAGCAACCTACATCTCCTTGCTCCAATTATGAAACTTCACCAAAACAATCCAATGTAGGTTTGCTGTGACTCTCAGGATCACCTTTGGTTTACCATGCTTATTTTTTTTCTATTACTGCACATAAATTCATTGGGGCAGGGGTAGGATTCTACAAGTTCGGACCGATTCGGGCAAACCGGATGCTCCGACGATCAACTGGGAGTGAACTGGTTCGCTCCGATGATCAGGTGGGCCCACCTGCCCGCCCCTGCGCTTTACTGACCTATATCTTCTCAGCTGATTCGTGCAGCAGAGCGGATTGCCGCGCCTCAGATGTGTTTCTCCCCAGCAGTAACGCAGAAGTTAAGTTTTTGTAAAACTGCGCATGCACGCGCAAAGCACACGATCACCAAACCAGTTGTTAAACCAGCAGGATCCCACCACTGCACTGGGGAAAGCTTTGTCAAACACGTTTTATCCCTATTCCTGATAACCCAATAAAGCTGTTTCAGTTCTTTGCATGCAGACATTGCAATAACACATTCTAAGTAGGTTTCAACTGCAGGGAAAGTGGACTAATCCTCAATCAAGATAAAGACAAAGAAGTTGGGTATCAATCAAGCTGTCATTTGAATACAGTTAGTCCTCAATTTATGACCACAATTGAGCCCAACATTTCTGTTTTTAAGCATTTGTTAAGTGAATTTTGCCCTGTTTTACGACCTTTCTTGCCACAGTTGTTAAGTGAATGATTGCAGTTGTTAAGTTAGGAACATGGTTGTTAATCTGGCTTCCCCGTTGACTTTGCTTGTCAGAAGTTCACAAAAGGAGATCACATGACCTTGGGATACTGCAACTGTCATTAATATGAGTCAGTTGCCAAGTGTTGATCACATAACCTTGGGGATGCTGCAATGGTCATAAATGAGAGAAACGGAATTCATTCAAGGAAATGTAGTGATATTTCTTTTTCTCCGATAATTTATTCTATAAGCCAAAAAATGGGCTGTAAAAGGAAAGACTCCATGAATTCATTACATTGGAGAAGTTCATAATAGTTAAAAATGTTTAATCAGTAATTACACAGTCATTATCATAGTATTTTGATGTGGGCTTGCTGTAAATCCATCACAGCTAGAATAATAGGTTAATTTTGTGTTGACAACATAATTGCTAGCTTTATCAGCATGAGTCCTCATTTGTGTTTGTGTGTACAAGTTGCTCTCACTTATTTAAAAACAGATGCAAAAGCATATTATTAAGGCAAATTTATCCCCCCCCCACACTGAGTTAGCAAAACATGGAAGGTTTTTGTATTCATTTTGTATTTAAATGCAGCAATAAGTTTACATGATAACATAAATTAGTTACCAATTTAAAAATAAAGCTTCATCAAAGTCCTTTTCAAACTGTATAGCATGGGAAGATGAACATTTGTTTAGCAGTTCTTGATAAATGAAATCAAAGATGGAGGCAAGGCCAACGGGCACAAAGAAGTATTTTCAAGAGATGCTTGAAAAATTAAACTCCCTGGTATGTTAATATAACATTCGTGTGTTTGTTCTACCAAAAAGAAGTTCCAGAGAAACAGAACTTGTAGTGCATTGTAAACTATTGACCGTATATAACAATATTTATTAAAAAATCTAATGTGATCACTACCATAACTTAAACCAATATTGCATATTGCCCCTGAAAATAAAAGTTTTTCCAGCTTCATAAATGATCTAAGAAGTGTTTTGAAGGTATTTTAAAACCTCAGGAGATCAGATTCCAAATATATCTGGGAGAGAGAAAGAAGGAGGGGGTGTCAATTCCTAAAAGTAGAAGTTTCTAAGGAAAAGCTAAACAACTCTGATTGCATGATCAAGCAGAACTCACAGGGACATGAATTGTAATCAAGTTATTCAAATAACTGGATGTTCCTGTAGGCACAATTCCAGTACTCACTGCTATGAAGTTCAGCATCAGCCACATGTACTGGTATAAATCAATAATATTGACATAATATTCTAATGTTGGCCTTGTCTTAGAATTTCATTTGTTTTAAGACTCTGAAGATGGAGCTTGAAGCAGGAAATCTGTAAATCCCAAAGCTTTATCTTGAATTCATATCATTTCTTAACCTCAGCTTCTCCTCTCATATTGATATAATTAAAAGAATTAAATAACGATTGAGGTTTCAGGCATATTTTAAATACTATATACTGTAGCTGCTGAAAATCAGGCAAGATGCTAATTCTTCAGTCTTCACTTTTCTCTGAGTTTTAAAGCAAAGTTTTATTTTGGACTCGGGAGAACTTAAATATGCTTTTGCAATTCAATACAAATTATTGCAATTTAGAGGGAAGGATAATACAAAAGAACTTTCAGTTTCTAGTGGTTTTTTTCCTATCAGTAATCTGATAGATCAGTGATGGAGTGCCCAAACTGCGCACGCGCATGCTGAAACTGAAAGGTGCACGCACACAAACGTGTGCAGGCATGGACATGCGGCCATGCATGTGCTGACATGTGCGGGCATGCGCAAACGTGGCAGACATGCACATGTGTGGATGTGTGCATGTGCGGACATGCGCATGCACGGACATGCGCGCATGCGCAGCAGAGACCCAAAGACCCGCTGGCCGGTGGGAGTCAGGGCATCCCAACACCGGCAGCACGAAAAGAGGTAAGATCTTTTTCTTTCGTGAGCTTCTGTTTCGTCGTTTACACGGAAACAGAAGCTCACGAAAGAAACGCCACGGAGATCTGACCTGGGGTGACGGCACACGTGCCAGCCAAGAAGGCTCTGCGTGCCACCTCTGGCACGCGTGCCATAGGTTTGCCATCATGGTGATAGATGATCCTGAAAATTTTGCAGAAAAATATGCTGGTTTTGCTCCTGTCTTGCAGAATATAATAAATGAGGAGATCCCCCAAAGGTTCAGAAATGAAACAAAAGCATAACTCTGATGTTTTATCACAGGGGTCCCCAACACCAGGGCTGCAACCCACTACTGGGCCATGGCCTATTCAGAACCGAGCCGTGCAAGAAGTCGGCCAGCATGCATGCGCGCATGCGCAGATCAAGCTGCAAAGGTTGGGGACTACTGTTTTATCAGATGTAATCTGTCAATCCAGATAGTGGTCAGAAACAATCAAAAATCACAAACCCCCTGCTAATTAGAAGGGGAGATTTACAAATATTGTGGGTCGAGTATCTTGAGATTTTCCTTGTGGGAGCCAAAACAATGACTCCACCATATTCATGCACCCCGTTACTCAGTATACTCATCCTATATCTTATTATAAAAATGCAAATGAAAGTCAATGTCTATATATGGGACAATATATCATCTCCCTGTTCAGGGGTGGGTTCTGGTTTACCTCGCTGCCGGTTCGCTCAGTGTTGCGCCGCGCCACGCTGGGTGGGCGCACGGGTGTTTCACGCATGCGCAGTGCTTAAAAAGCTTCTGAGCATGCGCAGAAGCAAAACACAAAATGGCAGCGCCTATGGCGCCGCCAAAAGAACCGGTTCAGGGGCATGGCAGGCGTGGGTCGCTACCAGTTCTAGCGACCCACGCCGCCACGTTTCTAACGGTTCTATAGAACCGGTCCGAACCAGTAGGAACCCACCTCTGTCCCTGTTTAATGTCTGTAAGGCTAGTAAGTGCTAGGAAGTAACAGTGAGGGACAATATTTATTGCATATTTATCCTGTCTTTCCTCTGGAAGTACAAAGTGCCACACAGGGTAGCTTTTCCCTAATTTTAAACCCCAAAGCAACAACCTTATGAAGTAGATTGAGAACAACTGTTGCATGTTAACCAGAGAGCTTAATGGTTGAATCCATGTTTTTCTACTGCAAGTCAGATACCTTAGCTGCTGCTATATATTGGCTCTCTATTTTCTCTGTGGCTTATCCAGATTTCTCCTTAGCCTTGATGGAAACAATGATTTGAACTACACTGAATTTTGAGATGACACAAAGGAGAGGTGGCTTTTCCTTTTGTTTCTAATATGCATAGGGCAAGAATATGCATGGAATAGGCCAGTGATGGCGAACCTTTTCGGCACCGAGTGCTGAAAAGGGAGCATGCGCATGCATGCGCTCGTCGGGGCCGCAACCCAGAAGAGAAGCTGCCCAGAGTGCATGTACGGGCCCAAAAATGAAGATCTGGTTTCCGGCACACGCATGCGCACCAGCCAGCTAGTCTTCCGGGTTTCTGGTGTGCATGCGCATGCGACGATCAGCTGGTCCACGCGCATGCTCATGCAGAAAAACAGAAGACCAGCTCTTCCAGTTTCCTGCACTGCCGCACGCACAAAGGCCAGCTGATCGTCGCGTGCGCATGCGTGCCAAAAACCTGGAAAAGGAACAGTCAACGCCGCACGTGCCAGGCAACATGGCTCCGCGTGTCACTTTGGGCATGCGTGCCATAGGTTTGCCATCACGGCAGTAGGTTCTACTGTGAAATAACATTTTAACTGTAGAATATCAAAATACTATTTTTTTATCCTAAATATCAGTGCTTTTTCAAAGCAATCAATAGAAAGGCATTTTAATTGTCAAATGCAGAGGTAAAATTTCTGAAAAGGAAAAGCATTTCTCAAGGTCAAAGATAGGTATTGAAATCAGTTATAAGTCTTAGCAATGAGATCTTAGACTGAAAAGAGAGAGAGAGAGAGAGAGAGAGAGAGAGAGAGCGAGGGAGAGAGGAGACTGAAAAGAGAGAGAGAGAGAGAGAGAGAGAGAGAGAGAGAGAGAGAGAGGGAATGTAAGAAAGAGGCAAGCAGATAATAAAAGTGGGAAAGAAGTATGAATATTTATGCATCCCAAAAAGTTATTTTCCTAAAATTGTAATTTATTTTAATTGGAAATTATCTTGAAATACATTCTGACAGGTACAATAAAAGCCATGTTCCCTTTAGCATCTGTAACTTTCCTAGTGGAAGAAATTATTTGGGTCATTTGCTGCAGAAGTGAAGTCACCTTGTGTGTTAGGTTGACTGCATTCTGTGAAGGACAATTTGTGATTTGAACAGTGGCTGGAAAGGAACATTGCCCTTTGGCAGATGGTGGCAGAACTGCAGGTTTTAGCCGTAGAATGATCAGCTAGTTTGAGGAACAAATTGAGGCATAATACAACTTATTTGACCATTTATAAGAGCTGCAAGCCTCAAGGCAACTAAAATACATATTTGGATAATTATAAAAAGCTATGTCATATAGATTAGCTATTACATTCTATCATAGTAAACAAATCACTTTCTGGATTTGGCCACAAAAAACTACTCAGCATTTTGCTTGCTCTAGATTTTGAAGATTAATGGAAGAAATTATTAAACTAAACCACTTCTGCAGGAGGACTATAGTTATACGATGTCTTGTGCCTTAAATGTTTCGCACTGGCCTGCATCATCTTAAAATTACGATTGTAGATTGTAAACTGATGAAACAATAATTAAAAACAGAAAAAAAGGACCCTGCTGTGTAAACCAGCATCCTGCTTCCTTCCACAAGAAATATAATGACAATGGGTGGCCTTTCACTTACTGTATATTTTTTATCAACTGATATTGACAAGTTTCCCTGGTGCTGCTGAAGTAAAATTAATTATTTTTCAAGTCCTTTGTGGCTCCTAGTAACCATAGAGACAGAAAACTGCACGTTAGTTGTCAATGGTAAACATGTAATATATGTCCATCTCAGGGGTGGGTTCCAACTTACCTCGCTGCCGGTTCGCTCCCTCCCGTGTCGCATGGGCGTGCCTCGTGGGCGCGCGTGCACTTTGCGCATGCGTGCATGCGCAGTAACAAAAAAATTCCAATTTTTTTTTAAAAAAGCCGAAAAAAAGATGGTGACCGCATGCACAGTGCCAGAAGTCGGCTTCTGCGCATGCTCAGAAGGAAAATAAAAATTAAAAAAAAATTAAAAAAAATTCAAAAAAAATTAAAAAAAAAGATGGCGGCCCCCACGGACCGGCACCAACCGATCTGGTTCGGTGATGTCATCGTGATGTCACCAGCGGGCCGCTACTAGTTCGGGAGAACCAGTCCGAACCGGGAGGAACCCACCCCTGGTCCATCTTGATTAGTAAGAAATACAATTAATTAATTGCATAGGTCTAACAACTTGTTTTTCCTGGTGCTTCCAACAGCTGCCTAATGCAGATGCCATTATGCCAAGTGGGTAAGATTTGGGTTTTCTGGCTAGATGTAGCATAAGTTTGTAAGTGGGAGACGTTAAGCTATAATTATTATCACTAACATTGTTATTATGCTGCTGCTACGTCTGTTAAATCTAATCTGAGTCTTTCTCATAAAAAGTTGGCAATGCCAAACCACCTACGTGATTTAATGGTTTGACATCCAATCTGGCACATAATCTCTGAAAGCAAAGGCAAGCTGATAGGGAGTGTGTCACTTTATATTTTCACGGTGCTAAAATTGTGCCACGTTTCTCTTATAGTATCTTAGGACATAGATCTTTGGTTTGTTCTTCTGTATATTTTAATCCCTAGGATTGTCCGTGTTTTATTCCTCCTTCCATCCAGATGTTTATTGTTTGTCAATTTCATGTTATTCCAAAGAATCCCAGATACAGAATTCCAATATATTAGACTCCTTGAGACAACCTGTTTTAATGACTGAATTCATCACATTCTTTTAAGTCAATTTAATGTCTAGTGGGCCTCCAGTGATCAGAATACTGGAAAATTACCTTTCTACCCATCATGGAGAGTAATATAATACATGTTTGAACACATTATGCAACATTTCCTTTTGTTCTTACATTCCTTCTTTCATAAGCATGCATTCTCATCCAATTTACATAAATGAAATTGTAGCTAATACGTGCAGTAATTTTGTACAATGCACTTTAAACATTCTTCTCCCATAATTGAAATATTTCTCATAACTGTGAAGTATAGCAGTACCTCGGTACTTGGCATTAATTGGTTCAGGGAGGCGTGCCAAACACTACAAGTGCCAAAGAAGCCATGTGAGTTATCACCTGACCCTTTGTTTTGGCTGGGAAGAACTTTCTGTCTGTTCTTTTTCCTATGTCAGTGACCTTCCCAGAATGGCCAACTTCCTGTCCACCCTCTGTGGCCGTCCCCCTCTTTCTTTTGCAGCATGCCGAATACCAAAGAAACTTTGAGTATCAGGGCAACATTTTTGCATTAAAATGCATCAAGTACCAAATTTGATGAGTTTTGAAGTAGTTGAATACCGAGGTACCACTTTACTTAATGCAGGAATTATGTCTGAAATATAAACAGGTCAGATAAACAGCAAGCTATAGCCAATTGGAAGCTGCAAAAAGGAACTGTGAGAGATGCATCCATCATGTGCATAAATGAATTACAGAATCTCTCTGTAGCAAGAAGCTGATCATCTGAGAACCATATAGTTTGGGGTTTATGTTTGACTCTGAATACAAGACATCCCACTTCTCTAAAATTAGTTATATCCATCTTTGATATTTCCCTAGTCAACATAATGTCACCGATATGAAGCTTGAAACTATAAAAAGAAAAAGAAAACAAACAAACAAACAAAAAAAAACAGCAGAACTGCCGTATTATTCCTATGCTATCTTGAATAAGCATTGAAACTTGTTTATATGCAACCTCTTCCAAATTGTTTGAAAAAGCACTCAGTTCATATAACTGGGGAATATTTTCTTAATTGTAAAACATTTTAATTATGACAGGGAAAAAAAAAAACAATTCAGTGTGTCTTACTACAGCTCAATAATTTGTTTTCTATTTCACAGACATGCATTTCATTGCCAAAAACTGAACCCTTTAGCTCAGTGGTTCTCAA
>QLTV01001721.1:586038-600893 GCA_003457575.1 Thermophis baileyi
CGTACTCATTTCTTATGCATATACTCTACCTGTTTATACTTATATATTTATATGTTATGTTCATACTTATAATTGTTTTCTCATATATGCTTGACAAACTAAAATAAATAAATAAATAAATAAACAAACAAATAAATAAATAAATAAATAAATAAATAAATAAATAAATAAATAAATAAATAAATAAATAAATAAATAAATAAATTCTTCAGAAAATAGCTTATGCAGATTTATTAGCCCTGGGGTTGGATTCTTTATATTCTAGAGAAGTCAGAAGATTTTGAGATGGAAAAAAAAAGTTAAGGGAAACTATCTATATACTATAAATCACTGGAGTCTCAGAAGGGGATCCTGCTACCCTTTGCACATGAGAGAAGGTTGTCCCACTCCTTCCTTAGATTTTGAACAGTCTATTTCTGAATTTTCAAGAAAATGTCCAGGGTCGGTGGAAAAAACTTTCTAAACATAGTCCCAAAGGTGCTTTTTCAAGAGGCAACTGAACTTTCTGGTTTTTCTTTGAAGATATTTCGCTTCTCATCCAAGAAGCTTCTTCAGCTCTGACTGGATGGTGGGGAATGGAAGGTTTTATATTCCTTGCAAATCCTTCCATTCCCCACCATCTAGTCAGAGCTGAAGAGGCTGAATGAGAAGTGAAACATCTTCAAAGAAAAACCAGAAAGTTCAGTTGCCTCTTGAAAAAGCACCTTTGGGACAACCATGACCTGGATGACTGAGAATCTCCATAGACACTTTCTAAACATAGAAAAGAGGAAAAAACCTCAACCAGTTAGACAGAGTTGTCATTTATGACATACTACAGCTTCTACAATTTCACTAAATCATAGCCTAGCCATAGTTTGTTAATATATAAGCTCCTTCAGGTTTGGATACCATGCTAAAGTAGAAATCATAGCTCAGTAAACCATAACATTGGCTTCACACAACATACTTTTGTCAAATCAAAGAGCCTCATGTGTGATTTCAGCTTCTATCCCTATTAATGTAATAGATAGTCCTCGACTTACTACAAATAGGACAGAAACTTCCATCATGAAGTGATGTCTCATTAAATGAGTCATACCTGCTTTTATTACCCTTTTTGCCATCATTGTTAAGTGAATCACTGAAGTTATTAAGCAAATCTGGTTTTTCCCATTGACTTTGTTTGTTGGAAGCTCCCTGGGAAGGTCACAATTTCCAATCACATGATCCCAGGATGCTACGGCTGTCCTAAACTGTTGGTTGTTTTCCAAGCATCCAAAATTTTGATCATGTGACCATTATAAATGCAAGGACTGGTTGAATTCACTTTTTTCAACATTGTCATAACTTCAAATAGTTGTTAAAAATGGTCATAAATCAAGGCTATGGTTAATGTAAGATTAAACTTGTCCCAGTGGTAACTCAAATCTTCACTTCGTTTGACTCTTGTTCAACTCGTGCCCATATAGTTTTGGTCAGAAGCTGTTTAGGTTCATAGATTCTTTTTTGAATTATTCTCCAATTTTCCAGACAAGTGTGGAATAGACTAGCAGACAGAGCTAATAGACATTGAACAGGGATGTTAGCCATCCATAGTCAAATCCCCATTCAGTTATCATGTAAACAGTTTTTGAGAACCAAGCAATTTATACTTAGCCTAATGTACCTCGAAGGACTGTTGCAAAGAAAATTTGGACAACCTATTAGCATGGAAGCCAATTAAATCTTGAAAAGAAGGGCAGGATACAAACATAGTAAATGTTAGTAAAGTTAAACGGATGTGCCATGCATGTTTATTTTATTTCTATATCCCAGTGTTTTTTAAAGCTATGGAATTCAACTGTCTTGTCACATGGAATTTCAGTTTTAATGTAGATTAAGTTGTTGCAGCAGAAAACACATTCGGTGCAGGAAGAGTTTGTGTAAATAAACAATGTGAACCAGAAAAAGCATATTAATAATTGTGGAATGCTGCCAAAAATTTAACATATTTTAAATTGTATAGAGAGAAATGGGAAAGTGAGATCTGCTCCCAAGACATTTAATAATAAGAGGAGGTGGACAGCTGAATAATTTTAAAAATGCATAAATAGGCCAAAGATATATTTTAATTGCAAACAGCACTTGACCTTGAAAACAAGGACAGAGGAAGAACTATGGTAGTTCAAACTGAAATATTTGACAGTTCATCATTCTGTTCCTACAATGGCTAACCAGCTGAGTCTAGGGTGCTCATAAATTTCTCCAGTTTGGGGCCATCCAGATGTGCCACAAAATAATGGCCATGTACCCCAGTCAACATCATTTTGCGTTTGCTGCCTACAGTCCAACATAATTGGATGGACCCAGTTCAGGAAAGCTTTGTGGGGCCAATAAAATTTCTCTACTCATTTTGTTCCAAGCAACTTGCATTGAAAAGAATGCCATAAACATTGATGGTTGTGTCTTCTAATAATTTGCCCAATTTCCTTTCACTGTCATCCAAATTATTGGTGATCAGTATAGTTATTACCGGTACTAAATTTTGTGCTATGTCTTAGGAGGCTGAAAAGGTGTTTGCCCACCCACAATGAACTCATTTTTATCAACTAGTTTACTCTTCTGATTATGAAAACACAAACAGACATATATACATATACATTGCATGTTATATAACTACTTATGTAAGGTTTCCAGGAAAAATATTTATAGTTTTTAAACTGCATGTAGAATTTATCTATCTATCTATCTATCTATCTATCTATCTATCTATCTATCTATCTATCTATCTATCTATCTATCTATCTATCTATCTATCTATCTATCTATCTATCTATCTATGAAAACACAAACAGACATATATACATATACATTGCATGTTATATAACTACTTATGTAAGGTTTCCAGGAAAAATATTTATAGTTTTTAAACTGCATGTAGTATCTATCTATCTATCTATCTATCTATCTATCTATCTATCTATCTATCTATCTATCTATCTATCTATCTATCTATCTCTATCTATCTATCTATCTATCTATCTATCTGCTATCTATCTATCTATCTATCTATCTATCTATCTATCTATCTATCTATCTATCTATCTATCTATCTATCTATCTATCATCTATCATGTATCTATTCTATATATCTCAGGGAAATAGGAAAGAAGTTGTGGATTTCATACAGTGTTTACTAATCCTGGCACAGTATTTACTACTCCTATTTAGGTTTATTTATTGATTTAATTTGTATCCCACCTTTAATTCAAGGCAAAGAACATATCCAATATACCTTCCTCCTCTTATTTTCCCCACAACAACAACCCTGTGAGGTGGGTTAGGTGGAGAGAGAGAGAGAGTGACTGGCCCAAAGTCATCCAGCTATCTTTCATGGCTAAGGCAGGACTTGAATCATAGTGTCCTGCTTTCTAGCCTGGTGCCTTAACCACTAGACCAAACTGTTTCCTGTAATCTTTGAATAATCCATGGAATAGCAGTGGTGTGCTGCAGCACTGGAGATTTTCAATAATAGACTGGAGAATCACTTGACTGAGATAGTATAAGGTCTCCTGCCTTGAGCATGGAGTTGGACTAGATGACATCCAAAGTCCCTTCCAGCCATATGATCAGCGGTGGGCTGCTGGGGGTTCGCAGGGGTTTGGGAGAACCTCTAGCTAAGATTCTGTGCAGTTCGGAGAACCCCCAAATCCCACTCCTGGCTGGCCCCGCCCCACCCACCCCTCCCCCCCCCGGGGGCTCCCTGCGGCCCGGTTTGGGNNACCCCTCCCAGGAGTCCCCATGAGGCCCGTTTTGGATGCAAGCAAGTGCAGGGCACTCAGGGAGGCTCGGGGAGGGTGAAAAATGGGCCTACCAGAAGTTCAGGAATGGGCCCTTTTCCAGCCTCCAGAAAGGCCGGAAGGCTCTTTTCTGGAGCCTGGGGAGGCCATTTTCACACTCCCGTAGGCTCAAGGAAAGCCTCCGGAGCCCGAGGAGGGCAAAAACGCCCCCCCACCGTGGTGCAGGGGGCCGACTAGGCCACGCCCACCATGGCCAAGCCCACCCAGCAACCGGGCAGAGAGCCCCTTACTAAAAAATTTGAAGCCCACCCCTGTATATGATCCTGTTTTAGGCAAAATACAGTATACAAATTTAACCCCCAATTAAAAGATAGATAGATAGATAGATAGATAGATAGATAGATAGATAGATAGATAGATAGATAGATAGATAGATAGATAGATAGATAGATAGATAGATAGATAGATAGATAGATAGATAGATAGATAGATGATNTATATGATCCTGTTTTAGGCAAAATAAAAAATATAAATCTAACCCCTAAATAAGAGATTGATTGATAGAAAACAAAGTAGATAAATAGAAAGATAAATTGAGAGATAGATAGATAGATAGATAGATAGATAGATAGATAGATAGATAGATAGATAGATAGATAGATGCCTTCTTAGTGCCTGTACTGCAATGTATACACAGATATCCAACCCACTCTGGGTACATATTTGCATGTTTATCCAGGTGTACAAACTATATTAGTCATGATTCTTTTAATGTATACAATAAGGACCACTAGTAGCACAAGATGCAGAGATGTTTCAATAATTGAATAAGAGCTTTGGTTTTTTGATGTGGCTTTTGGAAACCATTCTCAAGTGCCTAATTATCCCCATACCTTTGACTTAACTGTACTCATTTTGAAATTGGAGAGCATGGCATTTGAACAGGGCCACCAGAGGTAGAATTCTAAATTTTATAAAAAGATCTTCTTGTGAGTATGTCCAGTCACAAAATACATGATCCAGTTTTAAATTGAAAAATTAAATATAGGACACATTGTGTCACTGCTGTCCATTAGGATTGCATCCTTCCCAATGGTTTAAGTTTATTAAGCAGACTATAGTTAGAAACAATAAATTTGAATCACAATTTCTCCTTTAAGGAATACAGGGGGGGGGGCTAGATAACTGTGTTTTCCCATACTTTTCCATGGAATATGGAAAAGTATGGTCTAATGCTTGACCATGAGCATTTATGTAAAGTGTCTTTTTAAATAGTAAAATCTTTGGTTGCTTCTTTTACCTCTGTGATGGGAAACATGAATTAAATTATTCTCCAGACCCCAACGTGATGGGAAGATAGATAGATAGATCAAATATGCTTCAGTCATAACTGAAAATAGTAGATTCCAGTTCATTAGAAAGGGGTGATAATGTAAAAAAAAGAAAATCACATATTTATAGGAATCTTTTTTTTTTAAGGACTAAATCGTAGGCCAAAAAAGTTAATATAAGCCAGAATTCCGGCTCATTATGCTTGCCTGCAGAATCCTTGTTTCAAAGAACGGTGAGAATGCAATAACCTGGACATTGCCTTTATTCTCATAGTCTCCCAGAGTCTGATAGTCTGAAAATGGAGGCAGAGTTCATGGGGTTGATCAGGGGCTGTTTCGGTCCCACGGCAATATAAGGGGGCTTGAGTTTGTCTTCTGTGGGATCACCATACAGAGCAACAGGATACTATGTGAATGAAGTCTTAGAACTGAAACCATTCAGTAATTGATCTAATCACAATGTTTTCAACATGTTTTCTTCAAAATATAGCACTTGCTATTGTCAGCAAAACTGCTTCTCTTCTAAATGTCCCTGGGAAAGTAGGAGGGGTATGGGTTAATTATTCCTGGCAGAGAGGGCTCTTTTCTTCTCGGACAATATGCAAAGAATAGCCTTAGAGAATTTGGAAGATATGGCACAAGAATATTTCCTGAGTCTTGCTTGTCAAACCAGAACTGTAGAATCAGATGGATAAAAGGGTTCTTACTTACAATTGGCTATTTTGTCAACTGTTGATAACAATAATTATAAGGAAGAAGAAAAAGAAAACTTTGTACTGCTTATATGCCTCAGAATTTTATCTTTATATAATGATTAAAAAATAGCATTGATTTTTTGAACTTTATTTTTAAGTGCATAAAGTCTATGTATGTGACTGTATTAACCCAAGGATGTTGATTTTAGATCAGGGGTCGGCAACCTTAAACACTCAAAGAGCCACAAAGGTCCTAACCGGAAGCTCCCTGTTCAATTCTGGAGCTGGTTCCCCCATCATAGTCTCCTCCTAGCGTGGCATACTTTTTTCCTCTGCTAACCGGAAGTCGGTTCCCCCACCATAGAGTCTTCTCCTAGCGTGGCATCCTTTTTCCTCTACCTGTCCTAACCGAAAGCCCTATCAATTGTGGAGCTGACCAGTGACAGGGAGCTGCAGCAGAGGGATGAAAGAGCCACATGCGGCTCCAGAGCCACAGGTTGCTGACCCCTGTTTTAGATTATCTTGCTCAAGAGACCTGTGAGACTGTGAGTTCTAGTCTCATTTTAGGCTGGCTGGGTGACTTTGGGCCAGTCACTCTCTCTCTCTCTCTCTCTCTCAGCCCAAGCCACCTCACAGAGTGTGGGGAAAATAGGAGGAAGAAGGAATATTAGGTATGTTCATCACCTTGAGTTATTTATAAAAACAATAAAGGTGGGATAGAATTAATTAATTAATAATAATGCTAGAGTCATTCAGGGCTGGTATCACTAAGGAGTTTGTTAACATCTTATAGTTTGGCATCCAAAATCCAGTTTGCTGTTTAGGTTATTTTATAGTTAGTAAAATCAAGTCTCTCCAAATTGCACTTGACTTCTAACATCATGCAGTTTTCCTACCAAAATATGGAAGATGTTTGCTACTACCTTCTTCTGCATTTCTTTTTCTTTTTTTTCATTTTCTCACTCCACCCTAATACTAGATTATTTTTCCTATCCACTGCTAACAAAATCTGAGTTTGCTTAGATTGTTTAGCAATGACCCCAGTTACTGCCACTTATTTGGGCAGAATAAAAGCACCTAAAAGAGCTTTAATCTGATGGAAAAACTCTAGTATACCTGAGTGGAAACTGTGTTTATATTTTCTACATATGAACAAATTTTCTATTGATGTCCTGGGAAATTTGATACATATGTACCCATGTGGTCAAACCTTAATTTGTTGTAAGACTGAAAACCATTTATATATTACAATTGTCCTAATTATAAAGACCAATGCAATGCAAGTCTTTTTTAAATCTACTTATATATGAATGTATGTGCTTTTTAATAATATTTGCAATAACCTTGCCTTGGTCAATCTTGTTTAAATTGGGAAACTAAGTAAGCTGTAGGCTAGATTGGGAAGTTGAAAAATATTATATAAGAAAGCAATGCAAACTTTCTCCATCCTACTGACAAAAGCACTGCATGGATGTGTTATGTCTTAATTCCAAGAAGAATTTTTCTTTACTAAGAATAAAGAATCATTTAGCTATGTATGACCTGAGATGATCTCATTGCAGCCACCACAGAAGCAGTTAGATGGTTCCTTAGATATTGAATTATAATGTCTATCCTATTGCAATTCTATGGTGCCATATTATGGTGATTTATGTATGTGTGTGTGTGTGCATTTGTGTGTTTATGAATGTGTATATGTACGTATCATTTGCTGATAACAGAATAATAGAATATCAGAATTGGAAGGGACCTTGGAGGTCTTCTAGTCCAACTCCCTGCCTCAGGCAGGAAGCCCTATACCATTTCAGACAAATGGCTGTCCAATCTCTTCTTAAAAACTTCCAGTGCTGGAGCATTCGCAACTTCAGGAGGCAAGTTGTTCCACTGATTAATTGTTCTAATTGTCAGGAAATTTCTCCTTAGTTCTAAGTTACTTCTCACCTTGATTAGTTTCCATCCATTTCTTCTTGTCCTGCCTGCTGGTACTTTGGAAAATAAGTTGACCCCCTCTTCAGAATAACAGAGTTGGAAGGGATCTTGGAGGTCTTCTAGTCCAACCCCCTGCTTAGGCAGGAAACCCAACACCACTTTGTGGCAGCCCCTCAAATATTGGAACACTGTTATCTTGTCACACCTAGTCCTTCTTTTCATATGTTTAATATGTCATATGTTTTCGTATGTCTAAACTAGACATACCCAATCTCAGCAACCGTTATTTATATGTTTTAACCTCCAGTCCCCTAATCATCTTTGTTGCTCTTCTCTGCAAACTTTCTAGAGTCTCAACATTTTTTTTTTACATTGTAGTGACCATAACTGAATGCAGGATTCCAAGTGTGGCCTTACCAAGACATTATAAAGTGGTACTAACACTTTACATGATCTTGAGTCTATCCCTCTGTTAATGCAGCCTAGGATTGTGTTGGCTTTTTTTTTTTTTTGGGCAGCTGCAGCACATTGCTGGCTAATATTTAAGTGATTGTCCACTAGGACTCCAAGATCCCTCTCACAATTGCTACCATTGATGTTTTGACTTAAATTTATATTTGTGTTTGTATGTATAATGAGTTTTATTAGTGTTGTATATCAGTGATATACTGTACACCTCTGTAGATCCCATTTGTTAAATAAATACATACATACATACATACATACATACATACATACATACATACATACATACAGACATACATACTCATACATACATACATACATACTGTATTTTTTGGAGTATAAGACGCACCTTTCCCCCCCCCTAAAAGAGGGTGGAAATGTTGGTGCGTCTTATACATCGAATACAGCCATTTTTGGCGTCCCGAAGCCCCACCCCCGCTTCCCATTTTTCTGAAAAATGGGCCCGTTTTTGCAAAAAACAGGGTGCGCAGAGGGTTTGGAAGGCCTGCAGAGTGCTCCGGGGGGCCAGGGAGGACAAAAACTTTTTTTTATTACTTACCTCTTCAAAATCTTGGTGTGTCTTATACACCGGTGCGTCTTATAGTCCGAAAAATACGGTAACTAATAAGAAAGAAAGAAAGAAAGAAAGAAAGAAAGAAAGAAAGAAAGAAAGAAAGAAAGAAAGAAAGAAAGAAAGAAAGAAAGAAAGAAAGCTATGTATGCTAGCTTTTAAAATATTCGTTTGAAGGCCTCTTGCTATCATATACAGATGATCCTTGATTTACAATCACAAATGAGCCCAATATTTTCTCTTGCTAAACAAGACAGTTGTTACGTGAATTTTGTCCCATTTTACAACCTTTCTTGCCACAGCTGGCAAGTGAATCACTGCAGTTGTTAAGTTAGTAACATAACTGCTAAATGAATCTGGCTTCCCCATTGACTTTGTCACAAGATCACAAAAGGTAATCACATGACCCTGGGATACTGCAACTGTCATAAATATATGCCAGTAGCCAAGCATCCAAATGTTGACCACGTGGCCACAAGTCACCTTTTTCAGTGTCATTGTAATTTCGACTGGTTACTAAATGAATGCTTGTACATTGAGGGCTACCCGTATTGCAATCTCAGAGTCAATTTAGAACTGATTTGCACAAATTGGAAAAAAATAGCAATTACATTATAATGTATTTATTTGAAGAGGCAGTTGAGAGTTCAGGATTTGCAACATGTGGTGCCCATCCCTCTTTTTGTACACATTTGCTTCCTTGATGTAGATAGGTAGGGTGGTTTTTTATTATTATTATTTTCTAGAGTTTCTTTTTTAAGGTAGGGGATCATAGTGTCAGGGTTCCAAGTAATAAATCAATTTCAAGCAACACTCCAAGGCAATTAGATTACTCGAAGAATAGCTTTATTGGAAATACTATATTGGCACATATCTGGTGAAAACCGACTCTGAAAAGTGCCGCGCTTTTTCACCTATTATAAAAAGTAAAAGTTTTTCTCTCAACCCCAAACAATCAGTCACATGGTCCAATCAATGCGCTGTCTGATGGTCTGGTGATATCACTCCTCCTTCCTCCAACCAGGTGTGAGAATGTCCTTGGTTCCCAAGAGAAAGTATTTATTTTGACTACACAACCCCAGCTATCTCTAATCCCTATCCCTCAGCTCCAGTGTGGCAGCACTGAAGCTCTAAGATGGCTTTGGTCAGGTCAGCTTCAGAGTTGACACATAGCAGAATTCAATGATAAAACAAGCACCTTTTCCCAAATGCGGTTGTGTTCATGAAATTTCAGGAGTCAAGATCAGTTCAAAGTATCATTTTCTTATATTACATATCCATATATGTAAACACTTAGGATTTCCCATTTCATCCTCTCCCAAATCATATTGCTTTTGGCTTGAATTGGGACATTTAAAAATAGAAATCAATTTTGTTTCTGAAGCACCCAAAACATCTACCCTCCAAAGAACAAATGATGCCCACTCCAGCGGTATCATGGCTTGTCCATTCACATCCCTTTGGTAAAATGAATGCAGCTTTTAACCATATGATCTTTTTTTATCCCTACTATAACAGAAGTGTGATGTTTGAACACTGTATATGGGCATGGTTATTTCATTGTCTAGTTGTTATATCTGTGTGTTCTATTTGTTTGACAGATGAATAAAGTTCTTAATGCAGTTCAATATTTTTTGTAAAATAATGAGTCAAGGAAAATACTGCTCTTCTTAAGTATATAACACTGCTTATTGAGGAACATAAAATATACCAAATATAGCCAATCAGCACAAAGAGCAATTTTGCATTACCTTACTAAGTTCCTGTTGGCTAAGAGTGGTTCTCTTCTTTTATTAATGTTACCTAATTTGGCTTTAACTGCCTTTATTTCCTACTAAAAGACTTTAAATTATCTCCAAGTTTATAAATAGAAAGACAGCCTACCTGATTTTGCCCCTGGTTTCCACCAGCTAAAGTATCTGCATATCTCACTTAGCATAGAAACAATTTTGTTTCAACAATTAGAAATCACATATCAGAAATAGAGGACTTCTTAGGTTGTTTTAAAAGAATTTCCCAGGGCAGTCTTAAACATGTTTTTTTACGTGATAAAACCAAATTTGTTTATCATTGGTCAACCTTCCTTTCCAGTGCCAGTTCAGGTGTATATAGCAGGGGTGTCAAACTCATGGCATCGTCACATGACATATTAGGACTTTTTCCCCCTTTGCTAACCTGGGTGTTGGCGTAGCCAGCATGTGACGCATCCGGCCTGCGGGCCACAAGTTTGACAACTCTGGTATATAGCATACCTAGGCTACATTGACTGAGGGTGCCACCTCCCATTGATGTCAACATTTTCATTTTTAGAAAGATTTGGAAGAAGCGTTGGCATTGGTGGAAGAAGCTTTTGAACCTAGGCCCACTGCTTATTTGTCCTTAGCTCTGCTTTTCACATTCTATTATTGGTTTTCAATCAACTTTCTTGATAAGTAATTCTTGGAACTGAAGTGTTTGCAACTATTTTGTAAAACATTAGCTATCTTAATAAAGGTATTGATCAGTTCAGAGATTGCCCTCAAGACTGCAGCAAGGGGGAAAAAGTAAATTATTAGTTCTCTCAAAATTAGCACCAAGTGTGGTCTCTTTCTTTCTCTCCCTCTGTTTTCACCTACCCTCCTACCCATCCATGCATGGGAAGGACTACAAATAATATCCTCTAAACATGTAGCTTGGTACAGTACAGTACTTGAATCCAATCTATGCCTGAATATTTTGTTCCTTAAAGACATCTAAGGGTATGGCTAACACATGAAAATAAATAATGGTTTTCAGCTACCTTTGAATACCAAAATGCCTTCTGGTTTGAACAAGCTCAAATCTTTCACAATGTTTGCTCCCTTAAATTTCGTTCCCTCTCTCACTCATTCTATTACATCAGTGGTTCTCAACCTTTCTAATGTCGCGACCCCCATGACCCCTGCCCCGCTGCCGTGACCCCCTCCCTGCCCCCTCCCCGCGCGCGATGAGGTGACAAAGGGGGCGTGGCACCAGGGGTGAAATACTCCCGGTTCGGCCATGCCTGTGGGTCGCCAGACAGCCAGTAGCCACGGAAGCAGGAGACTTCGCCCACCCGCCCGGACGCCACCATTTGAGTTCTTTTACCCTCTGCGCATGCGCAGAATGCTTTGCGCATGTGCAGAGGGTAAAAGAACCCAAATGGCGGCGTCCAGGCGGGTGGGCGAAGTCTCCCACTTCCATGGCTACCGGCTGTCTGGCGACCCGCAGGCACGGCCGAAATGGGAGCATTTCCAAGATGGCGGGCTAGTGCGCGTGGCGACCCCTGTGAAAAGGTTGTTCGACCCCCAAAGGGGTCGCAACCCACAGGTTGAGAACCGCTGTATTTACATGAACACTTCCTTCTCTCCTCTCCCTCTTCTCAACCTACCACCACTGCCTCTCTCTTTAGATCTACTGTAGCTCTTAGCAAACCGTCAAACAATGGGTCAAATCATGAATCAGTCACATTTCCTACAAATGAATGACCCTTTTTTTTAAGCAATCCACTTCTCCAAACTTTCCATTTAATCATCACATTAATAGCCACGTTTTTGATGTGTGGTTTGCATTGATATCAAAGGAAACCTTTGTGTCTCATTCTCTTTAAAACACATTTTTATGTGCTTTTCGATAGCTTAAAATAAAATCCATTCCTCAAATCTTCTGCAAGATTTTTGGCTATATATTTCCAGATATCTACTTTTCTCTCTCCTTTGCCCATTCTTCCCATCACACTTCCTTGAATTTATGCTTTAGGCATTTTAACTGTACATTTCATATAGCATGGCTTTTGCTCCAGCCATTCTTAAATCTTCTTCTAAATGGATGTGATTAATCAAATTTGCTTTTTCTGTTTCTTCCTAACCTTGCAGAGGATTATCTTGCTTTCATCATAGAATGTATAAAGTCTAAGATTAATTCTAAGTCCTGCAAAATAGAAACAGGACAGATCTGCCCATTTAACTAACCACTTGGGATTATTTTCTAGGATGGTATTAATTCCCAAAAAATGGTTATGACACAAAAGCTGGTAAATGCAATTAGCCTAAAAGTAATTTAAAGAGGGTCTCAATTGTGGCTGGTCATCTAGTCCAACCCCCTGCTTGAATAGGAGACACTACACTATTTCACACAAATGGTTCTCCAATCTCTTCTTGAAAGCTTCCGGTGATGGGGCATCTGAAGGCAAGGCACTCAAAACATCTGAAACCAAGCCATTCCACTGGTTAATTGTTCTCACTGTTAGGAAATTTCTCCTTAGTTTTAGGTTGTTTCTCTCCTTAATTAGTTTCCATCCGTTGTTTCTTGTCTTGCCTTCTGGTGCTTTGGAAAATAGGTTGACCTCCTCTTCTTTGTGGCAGCCTCTCAAATATTAGAACACTGTTAACACGTCTCCCTTAGTCCTTCTTTTCACTAGACTAGACATACTCAATTCCTGCAACCGTTCTTCATATGTTTTAAGTCTCCAGCCCTCTAGTCATCCTTGCTGCTCTTGGGAACTTAATGTACACATGGTATGGTGTAAACAGAATACATGTTTTCCCACCCTGTGTGTATGGTACATGTGTTTTTAATATCCAGATCTCTTGGTTTCATTTTTGCCCTTAAATCTCAACTACTTTTCTCATAACTTTGATTTCAGAAGTTGAAAATAAGGACAACCATCTAAAGCTATACATGAAGCTAAGACCAAGACATTGCCTTTCTGTTTATTATTATATCCCTTGAATACTTTCTTCCTTCTATTAATCTTTGTATAGGAGTTTGCCAGCCATGGCAATCCCTGTATGGATTTCACTCAGTCTGTATTTGATCTACAAGGTATATGTCAGCTGCAAAACTCTGCTGCTTGTGCATCTCTCCTTTCAATTATTATAGTTTCTGCTTATTTTTGTCTGGGGCCATTCAATAGATAAAGAAACAAACAAATAGAAAAACAGGAAAGCAATCTACAATGCATCAAGCATCTTCGGTCAGGGTGACAGAAACCAAATCAAACAGATGAAGTGTAAATACACAGGATGCTTCATCATGAACGGTGATGTCAGCTTAAAAGGACTGACAATACTCCACTTCTTAATCCCCATCTTTTTGAGGTGATTATTAAGGAACAGGCTATCCTGTGGGGAAGTCGCACAGCTGACTACTGCATCAAATGCAGAAACTTTTGTGTGAGGTTTACTGTCAACTGTATTTATTTCTTAGAGAGATGGGATTGCTAAGACCCATTCAAAAGCACAGCTAGTAACAAGCCTTGATAACACATACCAGTTTATGAATTCTAAGCCTAAAAATCCAAGTTAATTCCATGCCAATAAAGGAATAATGATCTTACCAACATTAAACCCCATCTGGGGTTTAATACAAATTAATACAGTAATACAATGTTCTATTTCCTGTGACCCCACACCCTATTTTTATAAGTTTAATTGCAAGACTTGAAAGTAGATGTAACTAAAGTGAGACAACTTTTAAGTGTTTACTTAGAAGAGTGTGAAGTTTCCGAAAGATGCCCTAATTAATTCATGAGCCACGAGCCAAGTATCAAAAGAAATACAGTCATTTATTAGGATCAACATTCTGGCAATTACTCCGATGGAGTCAGCTCTGACCTCACGTAATTTACGGGGGCCCCATGACCCTGTCTCCCCCCTCCTCCCTGGGCATGTCATAAATCACATTCTCCAATGGACCACGTTGGCGGGCTGTAAAAACCCCACCCCTCCTGCTGACTCCGGTAACCTAGGATACTATCTGGAGACAGGCATGTGTGGAATGTCTTTTCAATTGGGACAACCCAGCAGCTCTGTCAGTTCTCCCCCCCCTCCTGCTTATGGCAACTTGAAAGCTTTGCAAGTTGACAAAGTGGCTACTTGAGTACTTCACTAGGCTTCCACATAAGCCTACATACCCTGGTGATTTCTCCCTGGGTTATTATCTAAGCATGGTTGCTACTAGACTTTGTGATTAAGTTATTGTGCTCTGTTTTCCCACCATTCTTAGGGACGTTCCATGAAAACCCTCCTAGTTGGTGCTTTACAATATGAATAAGCTTTTTTGTATGAAATATACTGTCAGTGATGCTTTTAAATCACCATATGCT
>QLTV01001721.1:604876-615670 GCA_003457575.1 Thermophis baileyi
AATAAAATAAAATAAAATAAAATAAAATAAAATAAAATAAAATAAAATAAAATAATAAAATAATAATAAAATAAAATAAAATAAGATTTAGTATAAATGCTAGGAAACCAGGTGGCAGCATCCAAGGCTCAAAGCACTGAAAATATAAGCCTGAATGTAAAGGTAACAGACATTTGAATTGATTTTATAGCAATAGCAATAGCACTTAGACTTATATACCGCTTCATAGTGCTTTACAGCCCTCTCTAAGTGGTTTACAGAGTTAGCATATTGCCCCCAACAATCTGGGTCCTCATTTTACCCACCTCAGAAGGATGGAAGGCTGAGTCAACCTTGAGCCAGTGAGATTTGAACCACCGAACTGCAGCTAGCAGTCAGCTGAAGTAGCCTGCAGTGCTGCACTCTAACCACTCTAACCAATTCAATTAAAGAGAATTGGGTTCTTTGCAAAATTCAATTCTTGGATCTAGAAAGAGAACAATATAAGGAAATGGAAAGAAGAGATTCTGGTTGATGCATCTGGAAAAACAGAAGAGAAATATATATCTTCTGTTTTCAAAGTAGCCCTTTATTTTGTGTAATTCTGGCCTGATAAATCAACCACTATAAAGTAGTGGTTAAAGTGTTTCCTTAGGAAACTGTATACATTGTTGTGCTTTCCAGCCCAAATCTGTAATAATGGATTGATTGATGGATGGATTGATTGATTGATGAGATAAAGATGAACATCTATCCTCAGTCATATAGGTTTTTAGAGCTCTTTGTGCCAGCCAATTATGTCTCAGTGCAACTTACCCAAGGTTGCTTTGATAGAAGTAGGAAAGGCTACACACAGTAACCTGAATTCCTGAAGGAAAAATGAGATATAAATCTAGCAAGTAAATAACATATTACAGGCTTTTTTATTTTTCTAAATTTAAAAGGAGGTTTTCTGGTTGTTTTACATGTCCTGTATGTTTAGGAAGGAGTAGAATTCAAAACTAACAGTAGATTTAAATTGTAGATGCATGCTTATTTTATAACGTCAGTGTAACAGAATATTTTGGAGAACAACATATGTTTTTAATGGGGCAGCAGCAATAGAGCAGCTTACAGTGATACAAGGTAAGCTGGGCCATATTACAAATTTGGGTAAGACCATAATTTAAAAAATTTAAAATGTCTATTTTAAGGAAATTTTATTGAAATTTGGTCATACTATGGAAGGAAGGAAGGAAGGAAGGAAGGAAGGAAGGAAGGAAGGAAGGAAGGAAGGAAGGAAGGAAGGAAGGAAGGAAGGAAGGAAGGAAGGAAGGAAGGAAGGAAGGAAGGAAGGAAGGAAGGAGAATAATTATAGTTCTAGATTGCCCATTACTTTAAAATAATAAAGAGAACCTATTTTTTTCTGCCTTTAACATAACATCCAGCTTGATCTTTACATATGTACCGAAATATTTGACAGTGCATTGGACATTGGCTTCCCACTGTGGTTTATTGACAAGTTCAGCAGAGTCAATTTTCCCACCTACCTAATTTTATCTGCATTTAGATTTGCTTGGCATGCAGCACACAAAATGATTAGCATCACTAAATTAGCCCTTGCTTCTCAAACTGTGAAGCAAACAACCTCACAAAAGTTAATGCAACCTTAACTCCTAGGATTCTCACAACTTGGCCACTTGATGCTGATCACCAGCCTTAATGTATTGGCCCTTCCCATGACATGCTGGAAGATAAGTTCTGTTTCAGAAGCCAATTTGTCTCTCAGATGAGATTTATAGCCTCATTTTTTTTTATTGGAATTCAATCCATCAAATTCAGTTTTCACTTCTTATAGGATGCAATTATGTTGTACTCTTAACACGGTTTAAAAAAAAAAAAATCCCAGTAGGGGTGCTTCAGGAAGTCTGGCTTTTAAGACAAGACTGCAAGACATTCATCTGTTGTTTTTCTATCAGATTTTTTGCTTCTTGTCTGGTGATGAAATGCTTCTGACATGGCAATCGCATGACATGGTGTATTATCAAGATAAAGACAAGTTTTATTCTGCTTTTCTCCCTCAAGCAAACATATCCAACATTCTGCTTCACAATAGGATTATTGGAGTTCATAATAAGCAACATTGAGGAGGGATAGTATTTGGAAACAACTGAAGGGTATGCATTCTGATAGAAAAAGGAATATGTGATCCCAAGAGGAAGAATCACAACATCAGTATGTACCTATGCTGCACATTCCAGATGTTTGGCTGATGTACAATACAATTTCTTCCTGTGATCATACAAATCTAAAAAGCACAGCAACCATTTTACCAATTGATATTTGGTTCTTTTTAGAAGAAAAACTTATCTGAGCTGGACCAAAAAAATGCAACCTTCTCATGAGTAGAACCTTGCAAAAAAAACAACCAACCACAGAGAAAAAAGATATGTGATATATTACAGTATATTGTATACTATATATTATCTAAAAGTAATATATGTGTGTGTGCATACACACACATACATACTCTACTAATAATCTGTCCTTCAAAACCACAATAGTTCCCTTCTTTTAATTCACTTTATACTTTTTTTTTTATCTCAGTCTCAAATTCCTTTAGATTTTTTTTTCCTGATTTATTCTTAAATTTGATTTCAAGGATTCTGGATAAACTTAGTTTTAAAACTGAAGGAAAACAATAACAACAATAACCATGCTATCTGCAAGGTCTGGTAATTAAAATCAAGGAGCACAAGTGAATTTTAAAAAATCATTTATTAAAGTAATTTTATAGTCAAGGCTTTCACTCATATCTTTATAAGACTTCTTGATAATTAGATTAAATGTTTTGGAATTGGGCAGAAGGGACTTGGTTCCTATATTATGCACATTAAATTATATTATAAACGGTTTCTAAAATATATGTGGACTCTGTCGAACATGTATACTTTACTACCAAAGTTTATAGCAATCATATTGCACTGAAAGTCATGCATATGCTGTGCAATATATGTTTTCCAGTGAACATTTCTATTAACAAAGGACATGTAAACAAGGACATTTTTAGAAGACTGGGAAAATCTGTTCAAATAAAACAACCCGATGCCTTTTAACAAATCAAACAGTAGGATCTCACATTTGGCATTTTAATGTGCCATTCAACATGCCATCTGCTATTTATTAGGGCTATAGTCCTATGTGCACGTAGTTGGATTTCAGTTCCATTGGTTGTCATTCCATGTCAGAAGTTTAGAATTAGTTCAAAGCCTTAAAATAGAGCCATTGCAACTTAAATAAATAAATAAGCTTATACACTCAGTTTATACAGAGTGAAAATATTGGAGAATATTACAGTGCTAACCAGTTCCTCTGAGAGATCCTATGCCTATTCAAAGATTGTAGAAATAAAGGATTGACTTAATTGAACAGTCCTAGGGCACCTCCACTCTGCCCAAATTTGCTGCTTAGGGAAGAAATGACCTGGAGATAAGTAGTATAGGTATCCAGGCCCTATGTTATGGAGGCTTTATAGGTAAAAACCAGGGGTGAAATCCAGCAGGTTCTGACAGGTTCTGGAGAACTGGTAGCGGAAATTTTGAGTAGTTCGGAGAACTGGCAAATACCACCTCTGGCTGGCCCCAGAGTGGTGTGGGAATGGAGATTTTGCAATATCCTTCCCCCAGGAGTGGGGAGGGAATGAGGATTTTGCAGTATCCTTCCCCTGGAGTAGGGTGGGAATGGAGATTTTGCAGTATCCTTCCCCTGCCACACCCACCAAGCAACGTTCCCTCTAACAAGGGAAATCGCTGCGCGGCAGTTTCCAGTATGCTTCCCCTGCCATGCCCACCAAGCCACGCCCACCAAGCCACACCACGCCCACCAAGCCACACCACGCCCACCAAGCCACACCCACAGAAACAGTAGTAAAAAAAATTGGATTTCACCACTGGTAAAAACCAGTACCTTGAATTGCACCTGAAAGCCAATTGGTAGACAATGCATATTGGAAAGCAGCAATGATACATTGGCATAATAGGAAATGCTCTCTACTGCTTTATATAGCCATGGTGGCACAGTGGTTAGAATGCAGTATTGCAGGCTAATTCTGCTGAATGCCGACTGCCAGCAGTTGGGCAGTTCGAGTCTCACCGGTTCAAGGTTGACTCAGCCTTCCATCCTTCTGAGATCTGTAAAATGAGGAGCCAGATTGTTGAGGGCAATATGCTGACTCTGTAAACTACTTAGAGAGGACTGTAAAGCACTGTGAAGCAGTATGTAAGTCTAAGTACTATTGCTATTGCTATACCACTTCATTTTGAACTCACTGTAGCTTCCAGGTGATCTTCAAGGATAACCCCAGGTAGAGCACATTGCAATAATCCTGTTGATTATTTGGTTTAGAGTGACCAACTAAAGGACCTTCTAGTTAAGGAAAAGATGCAACTGGCACATAAGATGAACCTATGCAAATGCTCTTCTGGCCAGAGTTGTCACCTGCTTATCGAGCAATAGTTGCAAATCTAGGAAACTCCTCAAGTTCTGCATTAGTTTTGAATGGAGATGTCCTACCTCATCCAAGACCAATAATGAAAATGTCCCTGATTCAGGGAGACCCAAGCTCTCAATTTTGTCAGGATTGAGATAGTCTGTTCTTCCTGAACAGCCTCCACACACTGGAATAGTACATTGGCAACTCCATCTGCACAGTCTGGGGTTGAGATGTAGAGTTGATTGTCATCAGGCTACTGATGTTACTGGATCCTGAACCAATGGATGACCTCACCTAATGGTTTCATGTAAATGTTAGAGGAAGGGAGAGAATGCTGAGTCTTGAAGCACCCCACAAATGAGAGATTTCAGGTACAATCTCACTCCTATTCCCTCCCATCAACACAGACTAAACTAATCAGTAAAGAAGGTGAACTACTATAACATAATACCTTCTGCTCAGAAAATCCCACAGCCAGTCCAGAAGGATACCTTCATTAATGGTATCAGAAGCTGCTGAGAAATCAAGGAGCACAAGGATGGAGGCACCACCCCAGTCCCAGTTCTGCCAAACATTATTCACAAGCATTCATGACCAAGGCTGTCTCCATACCATACCCTAGTCTGAAACCGAGCTGAAACCAATTCACATGATCTGTTTTGTCCAAGTTCTTCTGCAACTGCAGTCTAAAAAAAAGTCATAAGGAAATTCACCTGAAATCAACACCTTTTGTTTTATTTTGTTTTTATTGTTGCCAAGTTAAGACTTTTCTCTTATCCTGATTTTTAAAATCTTTATTCACATCTTTTAACTTTTTTTTTAAGTGGATCAATTAATCTAAACTTAGATGTTTTACAATTTCCTCATTTTATTTAATCAGGTTGGCTCGGTGATTATGTGACCTTCCCTTTCTCCTCTATATTTTTTTAAGATTTTGTTGTAGTTTTTTTATATGGTATATTCTATTCTAACTATAAAGTTAGACAAAAAGAAGCAGTTTTTCAAGTGGCCTATGCATACAAATAATAAATAAGAGTATTGTCCTAAAACAATTGTTCTGCTCCCTTCCTCCTTTTTCACTGTAATTCTAGGAAAGGCTATCTAAAAAAGCTACTCTTAGAATCTAGGTATGACAACTGAGGAAGCATATGATAGAAATTTAACTAGTTCAAGGAATTAGAAGCAATCTTCTTCTCTAGAAGGCAGAATGCAGAAATTGAATAAATGTTAAGTTTTTCTTTGGGGGGGGGGTGATTATGGATTCCAGCTGAATATTAAGAAAAACTCTGTAATAGTAAGAGTAGTACAACACTGGAATCAGTTACTCACAGAGTTAACAGGCTCTCTGTTATTAACCATGAAGAGGATAGTCAACTCTTTCTACTGAAAAAGGAGAATATTTGTAGCTCAGGATTGAAATGAGGGGTCCTTGGTGCTTTCTGAGCTTGGTTGTTTTCTTGCACTAGCACTGATGATTTTACCTAGTTTGGGAAATGAAACTTCTGCAAGAAAACAACCAAAGTCAGAGAGCACCAAGGACCCCTAAACTCTTTCTAGTGATTTCTTAAATTGGATTCCTGCACTGAGCAACAGGTAAAGCCTAAACACCCCCTTTCGTACATGATGATTGTCTGAATCGAGGAATGGAAGAACAATCCTGGAATAATGGTCCATGAGGAAACATATGAATCCTTACGGTTTGTAACTTATAAATGTGCATTATATGAATCCAGCCGTTGGGTTGGGACGAATCGACGTACACGTACTAATTCTTTCCTCTCTTCGGCGGAACCTAATCTCCAATAAAACAGTTTCAAATAATCTTTATACTAAATATTCATGATGAAAACTTGTTTTTTTTTTTAAAAAAATGTCAAATGGAAAATAGTTAGGCAAACAAGTCTATCTAGCTGTGGTTAAATTGCTAACAATGTTGCTTCTGCTCCATACTGTTTGGATCAACATTTACGCAAAATAAACCTGATACCCAGCAGTGGTCAGGAGTCTTTTTCCCGTATGGTAAGTGCAATCTCGTTTTATGCCAAACTGGAAGCAAGGCAACTTCCAGAGGAGAAAAAACCCTGAAGCAACAGAAAGTTTATAGGTGAGCTGAATATCTCTTGATTATCCTCAAAACAATTTACTTTGAAACTTTGAACATTCTTGTTTCTTTCTATAACCCATCAATCCCCAAAGAGTTGTTCCTTTGTACTAATTATGTTTCCCCATGCTTTATGGAAGGAGGAAATTGGAAAGGATCCTTTTTCTATCCTTTTTTCTTATTATCCTGGTTGGAATAGTGCCCAATCCACATATCTTCACATTTCTTTATATATAGCCTCACTTTTCTACATACTTGTATGTGGAACAAACAAACAAACAATCGTGTGGTAGGGTAATGAGGTGGAGATGACACATTTGTCATACCATGTACCTCCTACAGAAGCTTGCTTAGGAGAGATGACAGAGGTTATTTTGTCCTATTGAACAAATTATCCTGGGACAGAGGGTATTTCATTCCCCTATTTGATTTTGTGTTGTTTTCTGGTTGCCTAATTTTATAAAACAAGGTTATGGAGAAAGAAAGAAATACTTTTTTTTTTCCTCGTTCAGATCAATTATTACATTTCTTTACTTTTACCAATTATATTTTGGATTCTTGTTCATTGATCTTTAGGTCTAAGCACATTTTGAAAATGATTTGAAGTAGTGCTCCAGATTTCACACAAACACAGCACCTCTCTACTATTAATAGCAGCAGTGGAAAAATGTACCTGTTTTAATGAATTGCCACATTAATATAACTTTTTCAGCAGATGCTTTAATGAATAGTGGAGAATTACTCTGGTTGTGATCATGCATGGCCTGAAACATTTCATTTTCACAGCGTGTACAGCCTTTATTACTTTTTTTCCCCAGTTCATATCTGTTTATAGTTCATTCTTAGTTTAATTAATATATACTACATAGGAAAGCTGTTTCCAGCTACAGCAACAGGAGTTTGAGGCTGCTCGGATTTTCTCCACTACATAGAAATGGAAAATATGTTTTGTTTGGAATCCAAATCAAACACATTCTGTCCCAGTTTTGTGTTGAACTGCTAGTATGGTTGGGGAGAAAAAAACCAGAAGACTTCTGAGGGTTGTTATGAATTAGTAGGGACAGACTGACTCCTCTTCCCAGTTGCTTCCTTTCTCTACCTCCCTTTAGCCCCCATGGCTCGCCTAAGCTTCTTATGTAGCATATCTAATCAGGCCACCTGCCCCACTGCTTCCTCTCCTTCAAGCTGAAGACCTCAAAGGCAACTAAGAAGAACTAGGGAAACAAGTAGTTTGACTTATGGGGTTAGGCAGACGGTTTTTGCTGATGTGCTTGGCTTTCTCCCACTCCGCTAAAACAACTCTGATCCAGACATGTGTGTTTCAGTCCCATGTCTAGACTGAACATTCATGTTTCAATCCTGTCTCCAGACCAAACATATGTATTTTGGTATTGATGTAGACCACCCACTGGCTATTCTATCCCTTCAACTCAGTGCCTGTAGTATTTGTGCAGCATGTAAACTCTGCCTGCTTTTTTTGATGAAAGACAGTTTGCTAACGGGGGGGGGGGGGGTAGAACCATGCATGCTCACAGGATTCCAGAAATCCATGTAAGTTCTTCATCTGAAGCTTCAACTATCATCTTAAGAGGAAGTAGCAACACTATAAGTCACATAACTAACAGGGAGGACTTTGATAAGCTAAGGAATGCTGAACTGCTATTCAGCATCAAACATAGAATATAGAATAACAGAGCTGGAAAGGACAATGGAGGTCTTCTAGTCCAACCCCCTGTTTGAGCAAGAGATCTTATACCATTCTGGACAAATTGTTGTCCAATCTCTTCTTGAAAACTTTCAGCAATGAAGCACCCACAACTTCTGGAGGCAAGCCATTCCACTGATTAATTGTTCTCATTTTCCTGTCAGGAAATTTCTCCTTGATGCTAACATATTTTCCCATTGCTTATGTGGTTGAGGTTGCTGGGATTTTTCATTTTAGCCACATCTAGCAGGGCACCATTTCTCATCTTTGCTTCATTTTTTTAAAGTACATTTTTTGAGATGAAACAAGAAGAAAGAAAGAAAGAAAGAAAGAAAGAAAGAAAGAAAGAAAGAAAGAAAGAAAGAAAGAAAGAAAGAAAGAAAGAAAGAAAGAAAGAAAGAAAGAAACTCAAACAACTGTAATGTTTATAGTGAAGTTCCCTCAAGTACATTATTTCATTTCATTCTATCTATCTATCTATCTATCTATCTATCTATCTATCTATCTATCTATCATCTATCTATCTATCTATCTATCTATCTATCTATCTATCTATCTATCTATCTATCTATCATCTCTCTCTCTCTCTCTCTCTCTCTCTCTCTCTCTCTCTCTCTCTCTCTCTCTCTCTCTCATCTATCTATCCTTGGAAGCAAACCTTCATTCAGGAACTCACAAAGCGTATGATTATCTTTTTCAAGATATTCAACAATGTGTAGAAGAGTACTAATAGGCTGTTTTCATTTCCACTACTTTTTATGATTATTATATAATGATGTGACAAGATCATCCATGTCATGTGTTAACCACTCTGTACAAAATAATCTCCTATTTTTGCCTTTTTTTTAAAGCACTTTAACATTCTGAGTTTAATTTAATTTAATTTATAAAATTTATATGCCGCCCAACTCCCGAAGGACTCTGGGCGGCTTAGATCATGTAAAAAATAAAACATATAAAAACAATTTTTCAAAAAAACCATCCATATTTAAAATAAAACATTCACACAACCATGCATGTGCCAATCAGAACCACTATTGGCCCCAGGCCTGCCGGAAAAGCCAGGTCTTAACGGATCTACGGAAGGCCAGTAAGGTGGGGGTAGTACGGATCTCGGGGGGAAGTTGGTTCCACAACCCAACAACTTCCCTTTGTATAAAGCAAATTTCCTGATGAGCTGCAAAAGATGATCCCCTCTCCATTGTAACCTGGAATATAGCGGGTTGGACTGTTCCATCAAAAGACCAACTTTTTTTTGACTATATATCACAATTTGACATTCTCTTCTTACAGGAAACCTGGGCGTCCACAGAGATACAGTTAGATAGTTATTGGGTCAATTGCAATAGGCAAGCCGTGAGGTGATAAGGGCATGAGTGACCATGAGCAGAGCCTCCTGATCTAAATAGGGCCGCAATTGGTGCACAAGACGTACCTGTGCAAAGGTCCCCCTGGCCACTGCTGTCAGGGGCTGATCTAATCTCAGCTGTGAGTCCAGGGGGACACCCATTGAGGACACCCGTTCTGAGGGGATTAAGTTTTCTCCCCCCAGAACCACAGAAGGACGATCAAGCTGGTCCTTCGGAGGCAATATCCACATCCACTCGGTCTTATCTGGGTTTAGTTTGAGTCTGTTAACTCCCATCCAGACCCTTACATCGTCCAGGCACCGGTCTATTACGTCCACCGCTTCACTGAATTGACGAGGGGTGGAAATGTACAGCTGGGTGTCATCAGCGTATTCTGAGTGTCATCTGAGTTCTGTCCTGAGTGTAAAGATATTGTTTCTAGTTCAACAAAGATGAATACAGATACCCTTTTTCTTTGATACCTGTCAAAGTAATCTGTTAATGCAATTTATTCTTCCTGTTCATGTCATTATCCGGTGCTCTTTAGCCTTCATTGTGGATGTACGGTACAACTGCTTTCCCTTATCTGTTGAGATTTGTAACTGAAAGCAACTGAATGTTATGAATTGCTGATGTTGTTTCAAAAGTTAGAAGTTTTTTTCCTGCCTGGGCCTTCATGCTCCAAAACAAACTATGAATTTTTGATATGCCTCTCAAAGCTTTCTCAGCAGGTCTGGAAGACGCAACTGTGACCAGATGCATTTTTGTGGGGAAGGAGAAAGAAAGAACATTGCAGAACATTCTTAACATCATTGAAACTTGTCTTTCTATCCCCGTGACTTCCATAGTAACCAGCATGAAAGATTGCTTCTTTTTTTTCCCCCAGCTTCACATATACAGTAGGTGAAATTTCCAGTCAAACTTTGTGTAGTCTATCTGGATATTCCTGACGGAAAATTGAAATAATTACTTCTTCATCCTCTTGACAGAACTTCCAACTACACAGCAGCTGAAATAGGTTTTTTTTTTTAAAAAAATGTTGTTACCTGATGTTTTTCAAAGGCCATGATTTTGAGAGATCAATACAAGCATAAGGGGCTTTCCACTTTAGCCCTTAGATCAGTGATGGTGAACCTTTTTTTGCTCGGGTGCCAAAAGGGCGCGCGCGCATGAGATAGCGCGCGCACGT
>QLTV01001721.1:656512-692725 GCA_003457575.1 Thermophis baileyi
AGATAGATAGATGATAGATAGATAGATAGATAGATAGATAGATAGATAGATAGATAGATAGATAGATAGATAGATAGATAGATAGATAGATAGATAGATAGATAGAGATAAATCAGTACAATGCAGGAAAAAACCCTCTCAATTTTGATGTTTTTCATTCCACAGAAGGAATCATATTTAAAAATATTTTCAGCGTGAAGAAAAAATTAAAATGAACTCCTCAAAGAAGGATAAGAGGAGTTATCACAGATATCAAATGACTAAAGAATGAGAATGCAGGTCCTGTCTAACTCTTCTATCATTTTGCCAGCAGCCCCTTAGGATATAATAAAAAATGAGAATCTCTGATACCACATTTTTCTATTATTCCTCAGGAGAACAACTGGGATGGAATGCTTCTATATGGCCTTTTCATATCCAGAAGCAGAAGCAATCAGCCAGAAGAGACACATAACAAGAAAAGGAACAACTTAATCCCCAAATTCTGCAACCTGTGAACAACAAATAAAACTTTAATAAGTACAAATAAATGATTTTGAAGTCCTCCAAGAGTGAGATAAAAAAGATACTTCTCTCTTCTGCAAGAAAGTAGACTTTCAAGGAACAGGAGAATATATTTTCACATGCTACAAGCCCAAGTCAGCAGTGGGTTGCTACCAGCTCGGCCCAGATCGGCGAACCAGTAGCGGTGGCGGGAAGCTCCGCCTACCCGCCCAGGATGCTTCTGCGCATGCGCAGAAGCGCCACGCACGAGTGAACCGGTAGCAACGGGATTTACAATCCACTACTGGCCCAAGTATATTTTGCAAACCTAAAGCTTAGGCATTTATTCAACTTTTGTTTTATATGACTTTCTTTTCCTTCCTTTTATGTACTGTAATTAAGGGTGGGAGAATTTGGCATACTGTATTTCTAGTTTAAGATATTGGGTCAAGTGATCAAGTCTCAGTTTGCAAGTGCTGCTGAAGACGTTTATGCCAAAAAGTTCTTGCATATAATTTTAATTAATTAATCTGTTAGATTTATAGTCTACTTTTTTAGGAACTCAACGCGGCATATACAGTACCGTATTTTTCGGAGTATAAGACGCACCTTTTTACTCCCCAAAAGAGGGTGAAAACTTGGATGCGTCTTATACACCGAATGTAGCCCCACCCAACCACCCCTATCCTTTGGCCTCTGCCTCCCAACAATTTACCTCCTTGCAGCAAACAGTGTAAAGCCTGATTAGCAGAAGCAACCAATTCTAATAAAACTGCCATTTCAGCCGGCTGATAACCTTGCAAGCAATTATAATAAGTTTACAAACAATTACACCTCACAAATGGATTTGAGAGGAAGCCATAAAGTCCCTCCAATGAGCGCAAGCTTGCTTCCATTTCCACTTTATAAATGAATCACCGTTAATTTATGCCCAGATGAATGCAAATTATTGTCACAAGAGGTTCTCTCTCCCCCCCCTCCCCTTCAATTAGACCACTCGGTATTCTGGGCAATGAAACAAAAACACAGCGGATGGTAAGTATGTTGTTCTCCCCTTTTCGAAAATGGGGTTTTAAGTAGTTTCCATGAGCAGATCGTTGCGTTTGGAGTAGATCTATTTAAATAATTGGGAGGAGTTAGTGTGACTACATTTAAGAAAACTTTCTGGCATTAATATACTGCCATAATGTACATTTCTCCTATTCTTTGCTATTTCTATGGGTCAGGCACACATGCACAGAAATACACAGCAAACAGTATATATCATCTGTACTGTTTGCTGTTTGCTGGGAGGCAAATTGCTGGGAGGCAGAGGCAGATTTTTTTTTCTTGTTTTCCTCCCCCAAAACTAAGGTGCGTCTTATACTCCGGTGCGTCTTATACTCTGAAAAATACAGTATATCATTCCATCTTCCAATTTTCCCCACATCTTTGAAGTAGGTTCTACTGAGATAGTTACTGGTCCAAAGTTACCCAGTGAGATTCCATGACTGAGGTTAGGCTTAGAACAGGATCTTCCTGTTTCTAGTCCAACACAACACACTTTTCCCAACAGTATGTGGGATTTTTTTGTGTCCATTGTTTTAAATTGGGACCTGCGTTAAAAAATTAGAAAAAATGAAGACTAGTTTCCATTTTAATACGTGCAGTATGTATTTGGTATGTTTGCACTAGAGTACAAATTAAATTTCTCTTTATACTTGTAGTACACCAGAGGTGGGTTCCTCCCGGTTTGGACCAGTTCACCTGAACCGGTAGCGACCCGCTGGTGACATCACGGTGATGTCACGGAGCCAGTCCGTGGGTGCCGCCATCTTTTTTTGGGGGGGGGGAATTTTTTTGGAGGAATTTTTTTATATATTTTTTTTCTTCTGCGCATGCGCAGAAGCCGAGTTTCCGGCACTCCGCATGCGTCACCATCTTGTTTTTGGCATTTTGGGGGGGGATTTTTTTTTATTTTTCAGCACTGCGCATGCGCACGCGTGCAAAGCGCATGTGTGCCCACGAGGCGTGGCCACGCAGCACGGGAGGAAGCGAACCGGCAGCGAGGTAAGTTAGAACCCACCCCTGTAGTACACATCTATTTGCTGAATGTTCTTGTTGTAAGTATGAGGTCATCAACTTCTCTATATACAATACAATCCCGAGTACAATTCCTGATTCAGAAAATTTGGAGGTGTTTCAGAGGTGCTACAGAGGGAGAAATGTAAAGACTACTCTTTTCCATTCTATTTCAGATCATCCAATATATTTAGCTTTTTTAAGTGATTGAAATAACACAACAAGGGCAGATGTCTATGGAGATTCTCAGTCATCCAGGTCATGGTTGTCTCAAAGGTGCTTTTTCAAGAGGCATTTCGCTTTTCATCCAAGAAGCTTCTTCAGCTCTGACTGGATGGTAGGGAATGGAAGGATTTATATTCCTTTCAGATAGCTGGTCATTTGCATTCTTTTAGGGAGTCATAAAGGCTACTTGGAGGTTTATCTGTGTCCTCAGAGTCACCTGAGTAGTGCAAATGGATATGGAGCCTTCTTGCACTACTCAGGTGACTCTGAGAACACAGACAAACCTCCAAGTGGCATCAATGACTCTGTAAAAGAATGCAAATGACCAGTTGTCTGCAAGGAGTATAAAACCTTCCATTCCCCACCATGCAGTCAGAACTGAAGAAGCTTCTTGGATGAGAAGTGAAATGTCTTCAAAGAAAAACCAGAAAGTCCAGTTGAATATAGTTCCTTCACCTTTAATTATAAGAATAATTACAACAGGGGTGCAAACCTTGTAGGGATACACGGTGTCAACAGAGAAAATAATCAAAAAATATGATATGTAATTGGATTAAGTTTTTCTTTTTCTTTTTTAGAATTCCAGACTATCTTGTCTGTACTTTTTCCCAGATCACTATCTAAATTATTTTGTTCATCAAGATTAATACTAATGAATTTGAGAATATGAATTAAATTAGGGTGTATGGATTATTCTTGAAAGTCACATGGAATTTGTATGTGTATGAGAGAGAGGGGGGAGAGGGAGAGGGAGAGGGAGAGGGAGAGGGAGGGAGAGAGAGAGAGAGAGAGAGAGAGAGTCTCCTTATAGTTTCATTGAAACAGAACTGGGCAAGAGTTTTATCACTAAATTATAGTTGCATTAGCTTCTGAGGAGTTGTATTCTTCTCATCAACTAATTCTATTAATGAACAGAAGAATGAGAAGGTTGTTACTAGACAAAAATTTAACTTCTCCATGCAGAATACTTTTTTTTTGTTTCATAGTATAACTGACCGAAGGGTTGTTATTGTTTTTTTAAAAAAATTAGTTTAAGGAAGCGACAAGAGTCAAAATAGGTATGTGGGTGGTTCTCATACTTATGTCAGCCTTAAAATTCAGGGGAAAAAGTCTCACAACTTATTCTTTTCTTATTATTGCAAAGAGCTACTTGCATCTATCTCTTTTTATTTCACACTTGCCTGAACCAGTGTAAATCTGGTCACTTTCAGTTATAAATCTATTCTGTCTAATTTCTGCAATATGCTGTAATTCAGAAACACAAAGTGACACTTATTTTATATCTTTCTTATTTTTAACAACACGCAATCTACTACTATTCTTATTCAGGGACCCAACTTTTTTATTAGGATGCTCATTTTTACATCATGAAAACTACAGAAAATATCTTCTCATCTACAGAGTAATGAAGAACGTTAAAAAAAAAATAGTTTTTAAGTTTGAAAACATTTTCGGGTATCTCTTCTTGCTGCAAACAAAAGATTGCTCCATTTGAAAATTTAACACAAATAATCTTGTCTCTTTTGCAGAGCTGGTCGGTGACTTTTAGCTTATTTCTCTTTATCTAAACATTTCATGTCTCTGGTTGTCTTATTCAATTTCATGGTCTGATTTAGCCAGAGTTATCCATTATTTTTCACTGTCAAAGGCATGACAGCCCACCAGTTTGGGATACTGATGGGTAATGATTCTTGGTGATTAGACTCAAACATATAACTGGCAACATCATTTAGCAAATTGTTGTTGGCAAGATCCAATGGGAACAAAAAAATAAATAAATAGAAGGACAACCACCCCAAAATATTTTTGAGTTTAGTGCATTCTCTTTACAAGCCATCAGAAGAAATTTTGATTATCATCAATTCTGATTTAACTTTTCTTTTGTTTTAAATTCCATAAAAATGCAACTAGCCCAAAGAATTCCCTTTAGGGGCTTTTTGAACATCAATGTTCAATGAGGGATGAGTACAGGTAGTCCTTGACTTACAACCATTCATTTAGTGACCTTTCAAACTTACAATAGCACTAAAACAGTGACTCATGACTGTTTTTCACACTTACAACCATTGCAGCATCCCCATGGTCACATGATCAAAAGCCGGGCACTTGGCAACTGACATGTATTTATGACAGTTGAACGTTTGATCACCTTTTGTGAACTTCTGACCAGCAAAGTCAAAGGAGAAGCCAGATTCACTTAACAACCATGTTACTAACTGAACTGCGGTGATTCACCTATCAACCGTGGCAAGAAAGGTCGTAAAATGGGGACAAGTCTCACTTCACAACTGTCTTCGCTTAGCACTGGGAATTTGGGGCTCAATTGCAGTCGTAAGTCAAGAACTACCTGTAACTGCTTTTTCTTTGAAACAATACCTTTGATAATAATCTGCAATATATTTGCAACCTTATAACATTAGTGAGCTTTGGAAAGCTCAGTTGTTTATAATACCACTCACTTCTCTGTCAGCCCATCCAGTCATGTGATCATGCAATGGAATTCTATGGCCAGAGAATTCACTAAATTCAATCAAACTTCATCCAAAGTTTTTGCTTTTAGATAGCAGCAATATCTCCAGAAAGGACAAGACCAACATTCTAAATTCTGGGAATTGTCTTTTTTTTTTTTTTTTTTTTAAGAAAAACAAATTAGTTGCCTACTGGATTCTGAAGGCAGCTGATTTATTTGTTATCCAGTTAATTCAACTGGAAAATTACAATTCACAATTACATTTTGGTAAAATCGGGTGGTGAAGGGTGAGAAGATAGATACTATATTTTGAAGGTCACTTAAAGATATCTGCTGAATCATCATTAATAAGGTTAATCATGAATCATAGTTAAACAAAGCTCTCGACTTGCCACCTCAAGCTTATAAAGGGCTCAGCGATCATGTTTCTACATTTGTGGCATACACATTTGATTTATTGAGATAAAGTATAACGAGAATGTCTCCTGTTAGAATCCTCCCCCCCTCTCTCTTTGTGTGTGTGAGAGAGAGGGGGGGGTGTTCAGTGGCTAAAAATGTTGAGCTTGCAGCTAGAAAATTGACAGCCCAAGTTTGAGACCTGAGCTCCATGCAACGGGGTGAATTCCCGTTCCTTTCTCCAGCTCCTGCCCACCTAGCAGTTTGAAAGCATGCAAATGCAAGTAGATTAATAGATACCACTTTGGTGGGACAGGAACAGCATTCTGTGCTCCTTTGGCATATAGCCATGTTGGCTACATGGCCATGGAAATTGTCTTTGGACAACGCTGGCTCCCTTGGCCAAAAAACAGAGATGAGCACCTAGAGTTGGATACCACTCACAGGAAAACCTTTACCTTTTATATAGAACCCAACTCAGATGCTGATACTTCATTCAGGTAAAAATGGAGAGAGATATATACAGTAATCTCTGTATTCATTCAATCTACTAAGATTCTAAATAAAGTACACCATTCTCTAACTATAGCATAGCTTCAGAGCATTATGCTTCATCTCCATAAAGGGATAAGTCTTCAATTGTTTCATGTCTCCATATTCATTGTTTGGAGTCTAACACTTTGACCAAGTTTTGCTCACATACAATTCTGAGAGTTGTTGTCCAAATTCTTGGAGGTATCAGTAGGAGAATATCGATTTGGAATATATTAACAAAAATCTAGTGCAAACATAAATAAATAGTCAAGCAGATATGAAGATATAGTTTGCTTTCTGTAGTACTGCATCAGATAAATAAATGAAATATTTAATGTTAATGTCTTTCTTCTTTACTTTCCAGGGATGAACTTTCTCTACAAAAATCAATACTTTACATCTAAGCCAAAGTTACTATGTAAGCAATCAGTAGGGACGCTATTAAAATTATTTATTTATGGTAGATGCCATTCATAAGTCTGACTGTCATAACTTATATAGACATTTCCTAGCTAGTAATTATTAGGATCTTTAAGAGAAGATGCTACCAGACTCTTTCTGATTTTTCAGCACAAAAGTGTGTAAGGAGATATTTATCAAAGGGTGGCTGGTTTACAAAAGAGTAACTTAATCAGGAGGGGAAATGCAGGTCAGATTACCATTTTGGCACTTTTTCAATCATACACTGGTATTTAACTGCCGTCTTGCCCCCAGAACAAGACACTTCTGTATGCATGGAAATGAACAGAAGACTCCAATTTGATTTCAGAATGGATCTGAACTCATGCATGCAGAGCTTACTTTAAAAAGAGAGAGAGAAAAAATTAAAAAGGGAGTCTTAATACAAAGAAGCTTTTTTTTTTACAAAAAAAAGGATCCCTTTATTGTCAGTTTTATTTATCATGATTAAGTTCTTTGATTTGCTTGAAAGGCACCCAAGAATAATAATTGTAATTTCAAACTTAAAAGATACAAATTGTACAGAATAAATAATACAAATAATTCTAACTAAACTTTATAGTAAAATAAATTTGTCCTGCTTCTTGTTGCCTTAATTCTAAACATTATTTTAGTGCTACGTTCCATTGATCTCTACAGCTTTGCTGTGCCGCTTACACTTTATTGTTCTCTCTCTCTCTCTCTCTCTCTCTCTCTCACACACACACACACACACACACACACACACACACACCTCAATCCAGGGGTGGGTTCCAACTTTCCGCCACACACACATCTAAATTGTGAGTGCAGCAAATCTGTGTTTAAAAACACAGTGACAGACTTGTGAAATAGTCAGAATTGGCCATATTAAATGTGAGCTGTGTTTACACATGAGATCAAGTATGACAAAGAACATCATTGTATTTAAACTTGACCACAATTCTATACACAGCCAAGCTGTGGAGTTCTGCAGGGCTTGCTAACCTTTACATGGTTAGCCACTGACATCTATGTATGCAACATTAGCATACCCATACAAATGTTGCAAAAGCACATACTGTATCTAAGCATGTATCCATAAAATTACATTAATTAATCTCAATGCAACTTCCTAGGTTTGTGACTTTTCTTTATTTTACTCGCCTACCATGTTTAAACCAGACTTTTTGGGGGGCAGGAGAGGAAGGGAGGGCTGAGAAATGCTCTTTTGCCATGTCATTATGGCAAAGACAAGAGTGTTCACAGCCAGAAACAAATTCTGATGGCTTATTTCTTGTCTGACTTGCAGTCTGAAATTTACTGGCCACAGCAAAGCGATGTTATCAAAAATTACCACGGGAGCCAATCATATAAATACAGTAAAAAATAAAATAAAAATTGGGTGCATCAATATACTAATATATTTACATTAAATTCTCAGTAGCGTTTCAAACTTCCCAAGTACAAGTGTCAATCCAATATCGCACAGGAGTCTATATAGCAGCATTATACTCAAGATTGTCCCAAAATGTGATTAAAAATGCCATCGAGGGAAAGTAACAAAAGGTTTCCATTATATCTTTTAAATTCCTGCATAATACACCACTTTCCCATTCCAACCTCATTTTTTTTTTTTTTTGGATAAACAACATTCCAAATTAAAGGTACGTAAATACTGAAGTCCTTGGAAGCTCACAAATGATTTTTTTTTCTTTTGAAACAAAAACATATAGTTCCCTTTATAATTATTATGTACTACTGCCATGTAGAATTTGTTCCTGTATATGGACTCACCCATAACTAATGTTCCCTACTTTCTAGCAGCTGGCTAAGTAGATCCTTGTAGGTTTTTAATTAAATACTGCCTACATGGGAAAAATGAGAAGGGAACCGAAGAAACAAATGCTTCAATTAAAAAAGAAACATTAGGGACTGCAATACACACCTAGAGGAATATGGCCAAGCAAACTGAATTTCATCTCAGAATCCAGTTGTACAAAGTTCACATTTAAATTGGGGGTAAGATATATATAGCCTGAAAACTTTCCCATGGCTTCACACAGTTATCCCTGAGAGTTTCTTTTCACTCAGATTACTGCTGTGCTTAAAGTTCTGATTGGTGACACATTATTATAAGGCACTTTTATTTACAAAGTTCTCAAATGTAAGACAAACCTAAGAGTTTCTGATTCAAAGCCTTCAAAGGTGGCGTTTCGTTTCATGTGTGCTGTTCCAAAACCTCCAAGTAGTCAGGTTCAGCATGCAGGTTGGCCTTGAGCTCAAAATATTCATTTTTAGTCTGTTCTAGTAAAACTTTTCTCGGTCGGGAGAGCATAAGTGTCTCCATCAGTTTTAGTTCTTCATGAGCTCTTGGATAATGTACTTCCATCTCAGGATGCAGCTGAGCGATGCTTTTTCGAAGATATTCCGTTATCCCCAATTGTTGGAGTTCTCGCTCCTTCTCAAGAATATTCCTATACAATGAGCTTGTGTCCTGGAAGGACAAAAAATCAGCTGGTTGGTCTGTAGCTTTGTACTTGACATTTGGACCACCAGTGAGAGGAGAGGAGTGCTCCCTTTCTAAGAGACTTCGCCGAAGGTGTTTGGAATCATTCCTCTCCTTATCATTCCTTTCATCTTGATGATCTGCAAATTTGGAGTTGAAAGATGGGCTTTGATAAACTTGAACCATGGGGCTGATCATACGTTGTTCATACAAAGTTGAGGCTGGACGTTCGGTAGTGTGGTGTGTTGTTTTATGACCATACATGCTGTATTGAAGCTGAACTGGATTGTTGTCACGCACTTGTTCTTCTGTTTGTTTCTTTTTGTGCCGCCTCCGTCGATGTAGAACAAGAACAACAATGCCAGCTGCACAAAAAATCATTGTTATAAACACAATCAAGAGCCCCAGAATTAAAACAGAGAGAGGGATAACATCGGTGAGTGATTTCAGAATAGTGTCCGCTGTACTGGTGGTAGTTGGTGATGTTGTGATGATTAGGAAGCTAGGATGAGTTGGGAGAGCTGGACTGTTCATTAAAGTGGGACATAACATATCACTGTTCAGAGATTTCAGTTCCTTTTTAGCCAGACGTCTTGGAGAGGTACAGAGAATTTCTCCCATCATTGTATTCCTATTTAGTTTTTGTATCCATTGTTGTAGCCCGAACGAATCACAAGTGCAATCCCAGGGGTTGTCTTCTAATTCAATTTGTACTAGTAGATCTAGATCATCTAAGACATTTTTTATGGGCAAATGGGAAAACTGGTTGGTTTTCAAATTCAGCCTGGCTAGTGGAACTCCAGAAAAGATATGAGATGGTAAAGTTTGGAGGAGGTTGTTATTTAGGTATAGGACCTTAAGTTTTGGCATTGGACTAAAAGTACCAGGTAAAATCTCCTTGATGGCATTATATTCAAGGTACAAATACTCAAGGCGCTGCAGGCCTAAAAACAAATTACGGCTTAGTTTAGTGAGATGGTTGCCATTGAGATATAATTTTTGCAATTCAGTGAGATTTATAAAGGATCCTGCTTCTAACATCTCAATACGATTGTTTCCCAAATGAAGCATCTCTAGACTGTCATAACCCACAAGATCTGATTTCAGTAATGTCTGGATTATATTTCCGGCAAGAATCAACTTTTTAGGATTGGGAGGAGGAGAACCTAAATCTGACAAGCTTTCAATGTTTTGTTCTTGACATTGCATCAAAATCCCTGAAAGGATATTGCTGGTGCACTGACAAGGTATAGGACAATATACTCCGGGAAGAAGAGTAGCTGGTTTTGTAACATGAGGTGTTAAACTGGATTCCTTGGTGGGAGTTTTAAAAATAGGTATCACCTTGGTTGAGGAATGACTATCACTTATTGATGTTGTAATCACCAAAGGCAATGACCCTGATGGAGAATCAAGGTCATTTGGGGGTGGAGTTGGACAGAGTGATTCTGTTTTTAATCTGCTTAAAATGTTACCTTTCAAAATTGAAGGGTTGTGGCATACAACATCCCCTATTATGGACTGAGGAGGCATGTTTTCTAACCAACTCTTTAACTCCAGTAGCTCACAATTACAGATCCATTTGTTATCTTCTAGCTGAAGGTCTAGGATTCGGCCAATGTGTTCTAAAAAACCGACATAAGGTAGTGTTTGTAGTTGGTTCCCTCGAAGATCCAGGTGAGTTAATGGAACAAAGCGAAATACATTGGGAGGAAGAAATTCAATGGCATTGTCATTTAAAATAAGCACCTTAAGCCTGTTCAGCTTGCTGAAGGCACTTGATTCAATTATTGTGATAAAATTGTTGTCTGCTTGAAGGAATTCCAGGTTTTCTAGTCCATGGAAGGTGTCTTCCTTAAGTATTTCTAAATAATTGTGGTTGATATGGAGTTGTTTAAGGAGACTTAGCCCATTAAATGCCCCTGGTTCAATGTCTACAATGTAGTTAAATCCAAGGTGCAATGTGATCGCATTGATAAAGCTGGCAAAATCGTTGACCTGTAACATAGTCAAACTATTGTTTAAAAGACTAAGTTGGAAAGGCCGGGATGGTGGAACATGTACTTGAGATATCTCCTTGATGCCTCTTTCTTCACAGCTTATAATTAAGATGCTGTCTTTTTCTTCACAAAAACACAAGTCTTCACAAGAGCCAACAGTTGAAGATGATGCTAGTTCAGAATAGAGCACATCACAAGCAACCCCCATTAAACTTAATGCGATTATCCAGAGCTTCATGGTAATCCAACAGCGCCTGAAAAGTATAATAAATTAAACACATTTTAGTTTTTCCTTCAACTTTGGTGGAAAAACAAACCATTAGAATGTTTTAGTATACATAAATCAGCTACTGAAAAAAAAATCCATTCTAATGCACAAAAATATTACAATCACTGTTTAGTCTAGTGGCAAGTGGCCAGTTTTAAGTTTCTGGGTGTTATCATAAAAGAGGACCTGACACTGGGGCGCTCACATTGCAGCACTGGTCAAAAGGGCCCAGCAGAGATTATACTACCTGAGATTTCTCAGGAAACAACAACTGAATGAAAAACTGCTGGTGACCTTCTACCGCTGCACCATAGAGAGTATTTTAACTTACTGCATCTGTGTATGGTTTGCCAATTGCACAGTGGCAGATAGGACAGCATTCCAGAGCAGTGACGACATTGCCCAGAGGATCACTGGTTNAGGATATTGCAAAATCTCCATTCCCACCCCACTCTGGGGCCAGCCAGAGATGGTATTTGCCGGTTCTCCGAACTACTCAAAATTTCCGCTACCGGTTCTCCAGAACCTGCCAGAACCTACTGGATTTCACCCCTGCTCCAGAGGGTTAACATCATTGCCCAGAGGATCATTGGTTGCCCTCTCCCCTCTTTGGAAGAGCTTTATAGCTTCCGCTGCCTTAAGAAAGTTCAAAACATTCTTAATGATCCATCACATCTACTGTATAGTGCAATATTAATGCAATATCAGGGGTTTTCAATTCAATTGTATAGAATGCAAAGGATTCTATACAATTACAGTTATTTTTATAGTTATAATATACACTGAAGATGGCATTTAATTTCATTGTAAGAGATGCAATGACAATAAAGTAAACTAAACTAGTCTAAAAACTGAGAACTAGTGGGTCATGCATTGCTTCTAATTTCCAAGATAATTTAGTTTAGCCTTTAAAGACAGAAAGTTTATGGTAGAACTATGGCTTACTCCACATTGGGGAAGTCACTTTCTTCTGCTGAACTGGGGTAATTGCTCTTCACATAATCATTCTTAGAGGATTGGAGGTTAAAATAATTTTCAGCACAAAAGGCTGGACCCCCCCTCCCCCCCAAATAAAGTTCCCATTCCCACTTTCTCCAAAATAACAACCCAGAGGTTGCACTGAACCTAACATCAATATCTAAGGTGGCATAGGCCTGATGCATGTCAAAGTAACATATTTGTTTTATGTCTTTGAGAATAAAATATAATTTATAGGAAAGAAATGGCCAGCCAATTCACACATTCACATTGATGTATGCACAGTATTTTAAGACAGAAGAAGAAAAACAAATCCCACTGTATTCCCATAATCATGATGGTGTGATGATTTCTTTTGGGAATGCAATCATGGGGCTGCATTTCAGGTTTTTTGTTTTAATCTTCTGAAAGCAGAGGAGACAAAAAAATGGCACAGTGATCAGATCAATATTTTATTCATGTTCCATCACTGGTATGGCCTACCCTTCTTTATTTTTCCAGTGCAGCAATGGGTGGCATAATCTTCTACCCACTCCCAGCTCACTATAAAGTTTTATCTTGTCTCTGCTTTGAAATGCTGCTTCAAAGGGCCTGCTTTCTATTCTGGGCTATGTTAAATTCTTCCAAGTGATTGGTTTACTATGCTTCATTCCAGATTAATGTTCTCTCCAGCTCTAATTAGACCCAGCAAGTGACATATCCACTCCCATGATGGTTGGTCACTACCATGTATGGCATTCATTGGTGCTACTAGGATGCTATGTTCTTAGCTGGTCATGTTGATGAAGACTCTCATCTGGTCAGTTTTTCCTAGTTGGTTTAAATAATAGTTTATAAGGGTCATAGAATCCAGTCAGGTCTCTTGGCCACCATGTTTTCCCTCCCTCTTCTGGTAATACACATATGTTCCCTCAGGGCTCACCCTTTCAGTTTCTATCTGCTTGTATGAATCATACTAACCTAAGTGTCAGTATACAGACATAAGAATGAAGCTACAAAGTTCACATTTTATGAAGTTAACCATCACTTTCTTGCTTCCACGATGTTTTACAGACCATAGTAGAACAAATTAATGAGGGACCACGTTCCCTTTATTTTAATCACTACAACATCAATGTAGCTGGGTACAATAAAGTGGGGAGCCAGGATCTGCATTAGTGTCAAGTGAGAGAACGTGAGAAGGGGATATGAAGGTATCCAGCTGTGCAAACATCTGAGAAAAGAAAAGAAACTACCTCTAAAAGGAATAGGCAGGAGATGGTAAATGTGATTGGGCTGGGGTGCAGCCAGTGAAGTTTACCTTCCCTACAACATTCAAGGAAGTGAATAACCAATCAAAGGCAGTGATGATTAAAGCCTGGATTGAACACCAAGCACACTTCACTGTAAAATCACTACAATCAGGACTAGGGACAGATACAAGAACAGCTGGAGCAGCATGGAAGACAAGCAGCTTAGATTGCCATACAAAATTACCCAATGACTTCAGCAACAGATCTGAAATGCTTGGTTTTCTTAGAGAATGAGGAATTGCTTGGATTTTACTGAATTAATTAATTATCCCATTTTCATTATTTTTATAAATAACTCAAGATGGAGAACATACCTAATAGTCCTCCCTTCTCTTATTTTCCCCTTGACAATAACTCTGTGAGGTGAGTTGGGCTGAAAGTCAGTGACTAGCACAAAGTTACCCCGTTGGCTTTTATGTCTAAGAAGGGACTAGAACAGTCCCCTGGTTTCTAAGTCAGCTTCTTAACCATTATACCAAACTGGTTGTGATGTGATTTGGAGGTGCTTCGGGGATTCACAAAAATAAAGTTAGAGAACCTAATGTGACAGTTGGATTGCAGATTGCTCATCTGTGATTTAAATAAGTTTAAATTTGAAGTTACACCTGCTCAGAGTATAGAATAACTATGGGGAAGGAAGAACTCAAAGATTAATGACATGCTTCATCTAAACAGATCATTGAGCAAACAATTGCATTTTGGCTCTGTAGTTTTCTAGCTACACTTCTAAATGCTTTTTTTAAAAATTTATCCTTAAGAATGTGAGTATATTCTAAGCCACTAGATCAATCTAAGAAAGACTTCACCTGTCATTTGTGGAATAAAGGAAAGTTATTCTCATCATTACGAAAAAAATAACGGGCTACTACTTATAAAATGTTGTGTGTATTACATATTCAGGGTTAGGGTATTGGCATAAACAGGAAGAAGGATAGAAACACTGTCCCAAAGAATATCATCCTTGAGAATTATTATATAAAATTTAGCAATGGTACATAATCAAAGATGTAGTAGAAAAATTGAGTCAAAGGAGAAACAACAACCAAATAAAAACTGGAGAGAAAAATACTTATAAAGACGACTATTTGTAGCTCAGGGTTGAAAGTGGGATCCATGGTGCTCTCTGAGCTTGGTTGTTTTGTTGCAGATGTTTCATTACCCAAACTATCTTACCTAGTGTGGGTAATGAAATGTCTGCAAGAAAACAACCAAGTTCAGAGAGCACCAAGGACTACTCAGAAAAATACTTCTAAATAAAATGTTGATTTTGTCCTCCTCAAAGGAACATTTGATTCTTTACTAGCATAGCCTCATATTTCTATGAGCAGTAGGATTGACATTGGAAGAAAATCTATTATATTGCTTTTCTGGTAAAAATTGTGTTGTCCATCATATGTTGAGTAGAAATATGGTCTATCTAGATTTCCTGCTACAGATGATTGAAGAAAACATAGACAGGAGTTAGTTAATTTAGTTTAAAGAACTAGTTATATGCACATGGTGTCATTTAGTCATTGTGCTTCATTCTGCAACTATAGTAACTGTTTACTTTATAGCAAGAAATGCTAATTAGTGTTCCTTGGTAGTATTATCCTGATTCTCTAAAACCAGGACACCCTAAAGGCAAAAAGCTGCAAACATCAATATATCCCATAGCACTATTTTATAGGTCTATACACCTCAAATTCAGTGGAATAAATTCCTTGGTAAGCCTAAATTGAATTACAATTTTTTTTTCATCCAAGGTAAATCATTTGCAGAGTTCAGGACTGAGAATAAATTATTATGAAGTAATGAAGTTGCCAGCAAAAGACTTGAGAAAACTCACTGTTTATAGAAGCATAAGAAAGCCTCTGTGTGAAAGGTAACCTAAGGGCTACCTATATGTGGGGTATTTACAAGGGCACATATATATGGGGATAATAGCTCAAGAAGGACTGGTCAGTATTGATTGTTGAGTATATTGACAACCAAATCGAGGAAGGGAAAGGAAAGATGAGCTTGCCAAATTCACAGTGAAAGTGCTCTTAATGAGAAAGGTATGATCAAAGCAGCCCCACCTCCAAATACCACTGAACAAAGGTTGCAAATTGTAGCTGAATGATAGGGAAGGAAAGCAGAGAAAATAGATATACTAAAATTAAAGAGAAACGTCTGGATAAAGCACTTGCTGTGTGATTAAAAATAAACAACCATCAGGTCACTAAGAAACTACTTTTTAAAAATGGTCTGGGATAGCAAGGAGAATTATCCATGGAAATCAATGGAAAAACCAGTGATTATAATGTAGATGATGTTGGGCACCCCAGCATCAGTGGTGGGTTGCTGCCGGTTCGGACCGGTTCGCCCAAACCGGTGGTAGAAATTTGCCCCTGCTCGCCGAACCGGCAGCGATAGCCCGCTGGCCACATCCCCGAACTGGTCCTCCGGTCACCGCTCCTCAAAAGCGGCTGGCAAAGAACCCTCTACGCATGCACAAAGGCTTCTGCGCATGCGCAGAGGGTCATTTCCCCGACATGACGTAGGCGTGCATCCAAACGAAGCGAGAGCGCGTGCGCAAAACGCGCACTTCTGACGCGATGCGAACCAGTAGGGAAGGTAAGTGGAACCCACCCCTGCCCAGCATATCAAGTCCGTGGTGGAATCTCCAGCTAGATTGGAGGGAGGGGTTGAGAAGAGGTTAATTTTAGAGTTTTTGCACTGCAGAAAGCAGCACTAGTCTGACCTGCCCCAGAATCCTTGAACCCCTATCTGATCATTCCCAAGGGAATGCAATCAGTCTGGCAGGGGTTATTGTTAACATAGATCACTAGCCCTAAAGCTTCTGTTTGAGACTATTTGCAAGTGGTTCTGGTTGCTTTCACCTGACACAGTCCATGATATTCTCCCTGAACACAAAAAACTAGCTTGTCTACCTTTGGATTCTTATTTAATGGGAAACATATTTTAAACAGCTCAACAGAAGTAAATTCAATAAGAAATGAATTTCATTTTCTTAATAATTCATATTAAAAGGAAATGGTTATGGCAGCCCTGCAGGGTAGTTCAAAATGCATGCAACATATCAGTCTCTCAGTTGGTTATATTAAACTCTAGATGAAGATTCTCAGTCATGGTTGTCCCAAAGGTGCTTTTTCAAGAGGCAACTGGGCCTTCTTTGCTCTTCCTTGAAGACATTTCTCTTCTCATCCAAGAGGCTTCTTCAGAACTGCAGAAGCTTCTTGGATAAGAAGTGAAAAGTCTTCAAGGAAAAGCAGAGAAAGTCCAGTTGCCTCTTGAAAAAGCACCTTTGGGACATTAAATTCTAGGACTTTCTAAAGATACTTTCTAGACATAAGAGTCAGTTTGGTGTAGTAGTTAAGGCATCAGGTTAGAAACCTGAGACCCTGAGTTCTAGTCCCTCCTTAGGCACAAAAACAACTGGGTGAACCTTGGGCCATCCCTCTTTCTCAGCCCTAGTAATCAAGTAATGGCAAATCAATCTTCCCAAGAAAACTGCAGAATCTTATCCAGGTAGTCACCAGGAGTCAACATTTATCCAGAGGCACAAATAAATAAATACATTTTCTAGACATATTTCATCTCTTTCTCAGGTTGGAGGCTAGATTGATTTTTTTAAAAAAATACTATCTACTTTTTTCTATTTTGATGCTGGAGGTTAGTCTTCAAGAATGAATTACAAAATGGCAATAGGGGGGGGGGGTTGTTTTAATCCAGACACAGTGAAGAAAGAAAGACAGAGAAACAGATGCAGAGAAAATAATAGTCATACAACAACAGCCCACAGTTAATTTTGCAATTCAGAACTGCAGAACGGAGGCTTTGAATTCCCAGTCAAAAATCCATCATGCACCTCAGGTTGCATCAATCTATTTAACTGGTCCTCATCATAGGACAATGAACTATGCATACTGTTGCCTTGCAGGATGCCTTTGTAAAACGTTGAAAGTAGCATTAAAAATGAAGAAATAATTCTAAGTCTATTACGACCAAAAGCTAGAGAAAGTAATAAAGAGTGGGGAAAAAATAGACAGAAAAGAGACATGCAAAGGGACACATGTGGGATTGTCAACAGTGTCATTAGCTTCAATCTACTGTGTACATGGGATGAAACTGCTGCAGTACTTTGGCTAACATTATTTATAAAACCCTGGTTTCAGACATGAAAATTAGTGAAGGATACATCTTCTTAAATTTACATTTAAAATTGCCTCCAGAAGTTGTAAATGCTCCAACACTGGAAGTTTTTAAGAAGAGATTGGATAACCATTTGTCTGAAATGGTATAGGGTTTCCTGCCTAAGCAGGGGGTTGGACTAGAAGACCTCCAAGGTCCCTTCCAACTCTGTCTATTCTATTCTATTCTATTCTATTCTATTCTATTCTATTCTATTCTATTCTATTTTATTCTATTATATTCTATTTTATTCTATTCTATTCTATTCTATTCTACTCTATTCCTATTCCTATTCCTATTCCTATTCCTATTCCTATTCTACACTTTTAAATGTGAAGAATAATTTACGGATGCAAACATTGGCTTTCTTTTTATCCAATGCATTTGTTGAGCATCTCCCATTGTTTTATAGCAGCAATTTATGAAGAGACAACTTTTCAAAGGAAAAAATTGCTAAGCAGAAAAACAAAAGATTACTTAAGACACATCAGGCAAGGGTTTTTTTTTTGTTTTTTTGGGGTTTTTTTTTTTTTTGAGGCAAAGGGGAGGCCAATTCTTTACTACAAAGCAAGCAAATCAAAGCTACTCTACTACAATGGTAAACAGAGTGTGTGTTTAAGACACTCTTTCTTGGAATAATTCCCAATGAATTCAGTGTGGATTACTACCAGGTTGTGACCATCTTCTGTTTGGAAAGTTGCTGTTGAAGTTAAGGAATCAAGTAAGAATGACTGTTTTAATTAAATATAGTCCATCTCACTTAAGAAAACAATTTGACATGGAAAGGGATGTTATGTGAAAATGTAATTGTTCGTCTTTCACTTCACCACAAGCATGTGCCTGATCTTATAGGTCTCCCAAGTTTAGAAAATGCCTCTTCTATGTAAACATTGCATAATCTGTTGCTACACATTAATTGAGTTTATTTGATCAAGATGATTTGCGGCAAACGTTTCACCCAACTGCAATGAAGGTTATGGAAAGTCACACAACTAAACAGTGGTGGAGAAAGAGCTATTGGTTTTGAGACTTTGGGGGCTTTCTAGGGGCATTTGGTTTGTTAGCCATGACAGGAAACAACATGCTAGATTGGATGCATCCTGTTTCCACTAAGATGCCGTTATGGTTATATATTGGCTGCAGTCTTCACACATTTACTTAGAGTACATTCTATGAAACCTGGTAGGTCTTCTGAATAAGCATGTATATTATTAGACTGCTCATCTGAATTAACTTTGAAAGGTTTTTTTTTTAAATTGATGTGGTTTTTCTTTTGTTTCTTGCAGAAAATTATCTTCATGAGAGTATATGGACATTTAGCAAAACTAATTAAATTGGTTCTACAGTTATCAATGGCCCCTCTCTGGGACATTTTAAACATCTGGAGTCCTTGGTGCGCTCTGAGCTCAGTTGTTTGCTTGCAGACATTACCCACCTACATAACATCAACAGTGTTAATGATAATGTTACCTAGTTGGGTGATGGAACATCTGCAGGGAAACAACCAAGCTCAGAGAGAACCAAAGACTCCACTGTTCCACATATATTCCTTTCTATTGGAATATTTTAGAGGCATATTAATGGTAAAGTAGTACAGGTCTCAAGGAGATTAACAGAGTTTACCCCTAGGTAAATATCTACAGTATTATAATTTCAATGTTTCTAAATATATTTCTTAGCTTACTAATCTTTTGTTGATCTATTTTTGTTCACACAAGAATTTACACACACACACACATGATACCCTTTGAAACAAAGGGATTAATATCTTGGTTTAATCTTGGTTTGATTTAAATAGTCCTGGTTGAGTTCCTTCCACCAACCCCACCATCTCAGACTGATGAGCGAGACATCGCATGCAGACCCAAGCATTCCAAGTAGGGTATCTTGCTTCCTACCAATCCTAGAAACAGAAAGTATTCACTTGCAGTATCCAATATTTGTACCTGACAATCTAATTTCACCAATACTGCTTCTTGGATACTCTTATCTGCATCAAAATCTTTGGTTTATTTCTTCATGTATTATTTATCTACTCTTTTCATAGGGAAAGAGGACATTCTACGCATGGGATTATAACCTTGGGCAGAATTAAGATAAGTAAATCAGTCTGGGGTTGCATTGAAGATCGCTTTGCATATATATGTTTGGGGGGGGGGTTGAAAGTTTTCCATCCTTGTTTTCCTCAAATGGAGAGCATTCCCATGTTAACTATTGCCATACTTTCTTGAGCATACTGCAATCTGTCAGTCTTTAATTCACATAGTTGGTCTCTCTGCAGAAAAAGACTTAGTGCTTATGAAAAGGATAGCTCAGTTTTTTTAAAAAAAAATAATAATAATCTTTCTACTCTTTGAGTACACCCCAGTCTTCCAGAGCCACTGGTAATACAACTGTACATTAAAAATGCCTTTTATATGTGTGTGTGTGGCATGCAATTGTTTCTTGTTAATACTTTCCCCTCACCGACCATAGATCTCTGTAACCCTCACAGTAGCTAACCTCATATTATAAATGTACCGAGCAGAAGGCATGCCAAGTGACATCAATTAATTTAATTAACATTGCAGGTTACAGAAATGTGACTCATAACTGGCTGATTTGTATTTTAATTGAAGCAATCCGTCCCCCAAATTGCCTGAAATAAGCGGTTCCATTTCAAGCATGAAAGGAGAGGAAACGAGTTCGAGGGAAATCTAATCATCTGGGGGAGTTTCCCTGACTTGAGTCGATTTTTGCCCAAAATGTTGCACCTACACTACAACCACACTCCTCTCCATGTACAGGCTCACAAACCCATCTGTTCCAAACAACGACAAAACAACACCTCCACAAGAGAATCAAAGGAGTCCCAAATCCAGATTCTCCTCTGGGTTTCCTTAGCGGGAGGGCATTATTTACAATCTAGCAAGATCCCCGAAGCCCAAAGTTTTCGGCTAACAAACGACGGTTGGGGAATCTACCCTCGTAGGTCCCCCGCGTTTATCTGCCCAGCTCGACAGTTAATCGTAGCCGAGTGTAGAATTTCTTTTCAAACTCTCCCTTTCCACGCGCGTCATTCCCCCCCTTCGAGGCTAGGCTTCTCCTTTCTATTTTAAATGCTCCGGCACTTCATCCACGCAAGACACCCCCCCCCCAAAAAAAAAAAAAAAACCCCGAGGGAATCCGAAGACATCGCCCCGCAAATGACTTTGTTCTGCTCTTAGTTACCGGCAAAGAATGGGGAAGGAACAGGGATCCGTCCCTAAGGCGATCGTACCACAAGAAACGCGGTTTCCTTACTTAATGGCCGGAGAGGGAACGCGTCCTTACCTGCACAGCAGCTACACCCACTGACAAAGTCGGTTATGGCACAGGATCAGCCGTTCCGAGAGAAATCCCTTCCCTTCTCTCGAAACGCAGACTTTCCTTCCTTCCTTCCCTTTTTTTTTCTTTTTTCTTTTTCTTTTTTCCTTTTCCCCTCCGAGAAGGGCAACTCCCGCGTAGCTCTCTAGTCCTGGGAAGTGAAAATCCTCGGTCCAAAAGAAGCAGCAGCGCCAACCATCCCAGCGAGCCGCGAGAGGAGGAGGAGGAGGAGGGAGGGAGGAAGGAAGGAAGGAGGAAGGGCAGCCACTACTAGACCATCCTGTAAACAGTTATCCCTTCGCCTCAATTAACATGCAGAGCAGACTTCCCAGCTCGGCTGACTTTCTGCATGTCAGTTAACCGTTTGCGGGCTTTCGGGGTGCAGGGAAATGAAACAGGCGCTGAGCAGGATCTGGAAGCTGAGCGCGGGGGACTTCTTGCCTGCCTTTTCTTTTTAAAATGATCCAAGCGGCGGAGATGCCCCCTTCCTCTTTCTCTCTGGTTTTTTCTCGTTAGATCGGTTTGTTATTTAGTCAGAGATGGCCGGAGGCTGGGGGATAGGCGCAAATAAGAGAGACTTCTAGCCTTTTGACTCAGCCTTTAAGCCCTTCCCCATCACAGGGTTTTAATCTGCCAGGGATATTTCATATAAGATGCAGCTCCACCTTAGGAAAACTCAACCCCTCCTCCTCTTCCTCCTGCCAATTATTTCTCCTCCTCCTCCTCCTCCTCCTCCTCCTTTTCTTACCCCTGCCCTCTTTCCCAACCAAAACACAACCCAACCCAACACCTGAAGCTCCTGAAAGTAAAATCTAAGTCTGTTTTCTCAAAGCAACGGATATTCATTTTCTTGGACGAAGGAAAGGAAATGCTTCTCGGTATTTGTGGAGTCTGGTTGCCACTTGCTCCATGTTGAAATCTTGGTCGCCAATAATCCAAGCACGGCCACCCACCCACCACCCAGATGCTTATCCAGTCATTAATTACCTGTCAGTTGAAAGGAGAGTTTTGTCACAATGTATTAGCAGGTCATGAGGATGCGATTCCAGTTTCCTCCTTCAGATTGTTTAATTAGAACAGAGGCGTGCATATAGTGGCATCGAATTTTGGATGGAAATAATGCTGGGTTTTGTGAAGGACTAGACAGTCTGGGTACAGTGTTGGGTCATCGTTTCAGAGGTGTTCCCGAATCCAAACACAGAAGGGCCAAAGGCAGAAAGTGGGAGGCAAGAGTCACTTCTCCATTGAGTTTCCATGTGGGAATCTGACAGGGAGTATTGGAAACCTTCCCTTCCCCTCCCTTCCCCTCCCTGTTCCTTTGCCAGTAGGCAGGTAAGTGGCACCGAACAGTGAAAGTGAAGATCATATGACCACAGCAAGCAATACAGAAGCAGCCAGTAGCCCTGAATCAGCCATGTTATCAAATTTTATTCCCTCGGGACTTACAGATCTTGGATTTTGGATGCATTCTTTCAGTCAACCCATTCAAGGTACCTGGAGTCAAAAAAAATATTGCCTTTTGATACACTGTTTCACCTACCTGGAAGTCATGACATTCTTAGTAGTAAATAGATACGTGCACTTTTTACTTTTGAAAAGTCCAGTACTGCATAGTACTGGAGAGATCATCAAATTGATTTCTAACTGACTGCTTTTCAAACATTTGCAAAATCTGTGTCAGAAGAGGGAATATCAAGGAGCTCTCCCTCCTCCTCCTTTTTTTTTTTAAAAAAAAACCCTAAAGAAGAACTGCTTCTTTAATATTCCTTTCATCTCTGATATGGGTGCTTATGGTAGGTTTTTAAGTAATATCAAGGATGTGCTTTTCTTATAGAAAAAAAAAATACAACCCTTAATCATTTTCCAACTCACACATGCATCCTCATTGCCCCACCCTTCATAACTTTGGATGGACACTAGACGTATACATTAAGCTACTGTATTCTGTTCTCACGGGTCCAGAGTGCGTGTTACAAATGATCAGCCCACACACTCACACATCCTGAATAAAGTGGATTCCAATTATGCTAAAATTCATACAACACACATATATTGGCCAAGAATTTCCCTGCGCTGACGGCAACAATACTAATTGAGATTCTCTCTGTCTTAGGAGAATGCCCAAGCCCACCGACTGAATCCATTTGTGTTGTGAATTGGCAAACTACTTGTCTTAGAAGAAAAATTAGACTCGGGAAATTCAAAGCAACAGATAACCGTGAAGTCGAAAAACAGATTGAGACATACTTGGGAGCAGTACAAAGATACTTGGAAATCGCCTTTGTACAGCAGCAAATCCCCTTAAGGCAGTGGTTCTCAACCTGTGGGTCGCGACCGCTTTGGGGGTCGAACGACCCTTTCACAGGGGTCGCCTAAGTGCGCGCTAGCCCGCCATCTTGGTACCATGCCCCCTTTGTCACCTCATCGCATGCGGGGAGGGGGCGGGGAGGGGGTTGCGGTGGCGGGGCAGGGGTCACGGCATTAGGAAGGTTGAGAACCACTGCCTTAAGGTTTATTTATTATTATTATTTAGCTTTATTTAGGAGCCAAGGAACATGCACGTTGAACAAGGTTTGTTCCAGAGGTGGGTTTCAGCAGGTTCTGACCAGTTCTGGAGAACAGGTAGCAGAAATTTTGAGTAGTTCGGAAAACCGGTAGCAGAAATTTTGAGTAGTTTGGAGAACCGGTAAATACCACCTCTGACTATTCTCTGCCTCCGGAGTCCCAGCTGATCGGGAGGAAATGGGGATTTTGCAGTAACCTTCCCCTGGAGTGGGGTGGGAATGGAGATTTCACAGTATCCTTCCCCTGCCATGCCCACCAAGCCACGCCAACCAAGCCACGCCACGCCACGCCCACCAAGCCACGCCCACAGAACCGGTAGTAAAAAAATTTGAATCCCATCACTGGGTTTGTTCCTTGGGTGATTCCTGCTATTATTAAAGCTGCATGGAGGACTATGTCTTGGTTTGCTTCTTTGTTGACATCTCTGGTCATTACTTACTAGCATTTAAATAGAATGGGATTTTCTATTTGTAAACAAATGGAGTAATACTGATGAAGAAGGGAACATTCTATAACAGGGGTGTCAAACTCGATTTCATTGAGGGTCGTATCAGGGCTGTGTTTCACCTCAGGGGGGGGTGGCCAGCTCGATGTCACTCATGTCAGCGCCTGTGGTGGCCCGAGCACTCTGCCAGCGAAAACAGAGCTCCGTGCTCCGTACTCCGTTTTCACTGGCAGAGGGCTGCAGGAGGCCATCGCAGCCAAAAGCGGAGGTTTTTGCACAGCCCTCCTGAGCTCCATTTTCACTGGCAGAGTCACCGCAGGCCAGTCCTTTGCTGTTTCCAGGGCGGCCCCATGGGCCAGATCTAAGCACCCTGCAGGCCGGATCCGGCCCACGGGCCTTGAGTTTGACACCCCTGTTCTATAACATTCTTATGACATGGGAATCTGCACTGGATAGTTGTCCAAAGCTACAGGAGTGTTATTAGTGGTGAGGTTTCATTCATGCATTAACATCGAAGTAGTATCAAAGTAGCTTTGTCATTCAGCTTTATGAAAGGTTCTTCATAAATAGGCCCCACAGTAAGAATTGTTCCAGATATTCAAAATGCAGGCATATAGTCAGATTCATGCATCAGAGTTATTAATCATTATAGTAATCTCAATCTCAAGCATTACTCCCTTTGATTAAAAACTGGGAATGTGTTCTGCTACAGATTTAGATCTTTGGCTGACCTTTGCAAAGAAAAGAAAAGAAAACCCCCCCCCCCCCCACACACACACACAAAATCACCCTGGGTTTTTTTCACCCTCAGACAGAAGAATTATTGATGTGTAATTGTTTATCTAGGAGGGATACAAATTATTCAGTAGCTACAGTTAATGCATTTTCTTTTCCTTTCCAAGGGTAATCTCAGAAATTATTGTCACTCTATCTTCAAGATATGAATTTGGTGCCCTAAACATTTATGACTTTTCTGATGTCTTGTATGCCAAAAGAGAAATTGATACATTAAACCCTGCTCTAAACTGGGCATTTTATGAATTTTGCTGATGAATGCATGTCATAGACATTTAAATCAATCTCTTAATATGATTTCTCCTTCTGTTTAGCTATCATTGCTCCACAGAAACAGTATACAAGTACTGGCTGAAACCAAACCTTCAAATTTTAGTGGGAAGGAAGGAAGGAAGGAAGGAAGGAAGGAAGGAAGGAAGGAAGGAAGGAAGGAAGGAAGGAAGGAAGGAAGGAAGGAAGGAAGGAAGGAAGAAGGAAGGAAGGAAGGAAGGAAGGAAGAGTCTATTGTGACATTTAGGCTGCAGAAATTCATATTACTGATAGATGGCCCATAAGAGATACCTAAAGCTCAGGATCTTTTCCACCAGCTAGTGGTTATCTGAGTTTTTGCAACCCAGATACATTAGCATTATCTTGCCTAGACTGTTTTTTCCAGGGAATGGTCCTGATTATTGATTTATGAATTATTATTTTTTTGACTTTTGATTAACTAAATATATAAACATATGAGTAAAATCACTCTGTTGTATATAATTTGCAGTGAAGATTTTTGGGAGCAGCCCTTTAGATAAATTCATCCTAGTGGCTTCCATCAAAATATGCACTTGCTTCTCCACTCTTGCATTTATTTCTCCCACCCTCAGATTTACTACTGCTGAGAGCAGCACGGCCAGGAGGGGAAGAGCCCTGTGAGACCAGCAGCGGCAGCTGCAGCAGGCCCAGCAGGCGGGCAGAGGCATGGAGGGGAGGCGATCCCGATGTAACACCTGAGCTCCAATGTCCCAGCAGCAGCAGGGCCAGCAGGCAGGGAGGGCAGAGGCCAGGGCGTGCTGAGAGTTTGCTCCTTTGTGGCCTCAGGCAAGTAGATGTTGGGACAGAGGGCAGGGCCAGCGGTATCAGTGGTCCCACACCTGTCGGCCCCCCATGCTTGCTGCTTCCTGTAGGTGAAAAAAATAATAAGACATCCCCCAAAATAAGGCCTAGTCCTTATTTTCGAGCCCTAACGAAAATAATACCAGGTCTTATTTTCAGGGAAACACAGTATATCTCCAACTGAGTGGGAGGTTACAGTTCATTCAGTAGGAGAAACAAGGCTTCTAGATTGCCATTTGACCATCTAGCTGAGGTATCGACCTTACAAAGTGTCCAAAAGATTGTTGTGTCCTAACACGGCACGCCCTATGGAAAATGACGCACACACACTGTTTGTCAATAAGATTCTTTAGTACTAATAAACTCCTTAGTAACTAGAGGTTAAAGTCATTAAATCATAAGAAAGTCCGTCGTGCCAAAATGTCCAGTAGCAAGCTGGCCAGAATTCAAACCCCCAAAGTAAACAGCCAGTTAGTTCCTCTGATATCAGTGACTCACTGACGTTGGCAAAAAGCCCGGGATGAATTAAATGCAACAAAAGGAGAATCCAGAAATCGAAGCCGTAGAAATCCTAATAGCAGCAAGAATATAAAACGTTGTTTCCAGCAGTCGGCTTCAGCGTGCTGAAGCCTTAAATAGCCTTAGGGCGTGGCCGATCAGCCTGCAGATTTACTCGCGAGGAGACCTCCTTCTCCAGAGCCACTCCTGCCTGCTAACTGCCCTGCGTGCCCTAGCATCAAGCAGAGGCTCCTCCTCTTCTCCTGAGTCACTCAGCTCCCACTGAGGAGGTGCAGAAGGCCCTGGCTGGCTGTCATCCTCTGGCACTGAGTCCCCCTCACTCTCTGACTCGGGCGCCGGGTGCACGGGCCGATGGTACCGTGCCACAACCGCCTCATCATCCTCGGGATCCCTGAGCACCGGCACGGGATGCTGGCGGGCCACAACACAGATATGATTCTTGAGGCGAAGTCTGCCAATCTCTCTTCAAACTCTTTCAGATGTTCAAGAACTGAAAGTGCCTCAATATGGTGGAAGCTGAACTATAGAAATGAGTTTTCTATCGTCATTCTAGATTACAAAATAGTTGCTTTCCATTTAGATGCATAAGCTGAAAGATAAATTCTTTTGCATTATCTTATCTAGCACTTGTTCAATTGAATGAAAGAGACCATTGGGGGAAAAAAATAATCATAGGTTGGTGAGTGTTTTTCTTTTTACCATAATTATGAAGTGGCCAAGATGCTGTGTGCTAACTTGTCATTTTTTAACAAATTTCTCTCCATTGGTCTGCAGAAGTTTTGTTTCCTACCCTTCAATTAAATCACAAAGAAAGACTTGACTTTTTCCAATAGCTGTGCTATTGTCACTGCTAAGTGGGAATCCTGCTTTTGAGAAATTGTTGGATAATTTCCCTAGAGATATATTTTTCTCAGGAAATAGTATTAGAATAACAATTAGCCCTTTAAAAAGATATAAAAGGTAATAAAGGTAAAAATAAAAGAGTGTTTTGCAGTTTGAGATAAAATAAAAGATGGTTGGATTACCATCAAATTATAGGATTGGAAGGAACTTTAGAAGTCACCTCCTGCTCAGGGCAAGTTCTATCAGTGCATTTCTGACAGACAAACATTAAGCTTCTGTTTGAAGTTCTCCAGCAAAAGGAAAACTCACATATTTGTGTGGCACCCTGTTCCACTGATATCTAATAAGCCTCAGCTTTTTTGAGCATTGGTCTTTTTGATACAGTTCCTATGAGTTAATGACCTTATATTATTTGTTTATGTATCTCTTCCCCCATTTTCCATCCATATCCTTTTTTACACACAGCATTTTAGATAGCTCAGATGTTAATTTTCATGTGCTATTTGAGAAAAACATGGGCATGTTTCAGGATCCGATATGGATCACGTCCAGTGGTGGGATTCAAATGTTTTTACTACTGGTTCTGTGGGCGTGGCTTGGTAGGTGTGCTGTGGCTTGGTGGGCGTGGCTTGGTGGGCGTGGCAGGGGAAGGATACTGCAAAATCTCCATTCCCACCCCACTCCAGGGGAAGGATACTGCAAAATCCCCATTTCGGCGTGGTGTGCCTTGGTGGGCATGGCTTGGTGGGCGTGGCAGGGGAAAGTTACTGCAAAATCCCCATTTCCGCCCGAGCAGCTGGGACTGGGAGGCAGAGAATAGATGGGGGCAGCGCCAGTCAGAGGTGGTATTTACTGGTTCTCCAAACTACTCAAAATTTCCGCTACCGGTTCTCCAGAACTGGTCAGAACCTGCTGAAACCCACCTCTGATCATGTCAAGCCAATGGGTTTTCTTCTGTGCATCATCACCAGCACTGTTAATTCAGTTCAAGAGAGCATCCATTGCCCAGTACTGGTAATAGGAGAACATTATTCATCACACCTGAGAAAAATGGTGGATAATTTATATCACTAGCAATAGCACTTAGACTTATATACCGCTTCACAGTGCTTTACAGCCCTCTCCAAGCAGTTTACAGAGTCAGCATCTTGCCCCCAATAATCTGGATCCTCGTTTTACCGACCTCGGAAGGATGGAAAACTGAGTCAACCTTGAGCTGGTGAGACTCGAACTGCAAAACTGCTGGCAATCAGCTGTCAGAAGAATTATCCTGCAATAATGCATTCTAACCACTGAGAATAACTAGAGGTTTAGTAAGGCTGCCTCTCAGTATCGGAATATTTTCCTCATTGTTCCAGTGATAGAAGCAGTTGTGGACAGTCAGGAAAAAAAAGTATTATTTAATGGCAAAGCAAATGAAGACAAATGTTCCTATCCTATTCACGATGGGAATAATAACCGATGGTACAGTGGTGGAAGAGCTCTCTCAACTCTTTTGCTTTTCTGGTTCTATCTTGAACACAATTTCTTGTCAGGAACTCTGGTTTCAGTTTAGCCCAACAGTCATTGAAACTTTTCTTCATTTTTATTGCCAGTGGCATTGTTTACAAAACTGTATTTAAAAAAAAAATGCACTGACTTGCTGATACTGCTATAAACAGAACTGGACTATGAGTCTTGAGAGATTATTCTGAATGAATGTCAACACTTATCCAAAGCAAATGCTCTCACGGGCTCCGAAATTGACAATAGCTAACTTGCCAACAGAGTTAAAAGAGGAAAAGGGGGAGGAGAGTTTTCTGACCTGAATCATTTTCACAAGGTCTTTATAAACATCTCAAGTCAATTTGGAGCAGACTTTCCCTGTTATGTGGTACAGAGGTGGGTTCCTCCCAGTTCGGATCGGTTCGCCCGAACCGGTAGCGACCCACTGGTGACGTCACAGTGATGTCATGGATCCGGTTCGGTCGGTGCCGGTCCGTGGGTGCTGCCATCTTTTTTTTGGATTTTTTTTTGGAATTTTTTTATTTATTTTTTTCTTCTGTGCATGCGCAGAAGCTGAGTTTCCGGCACTGCACATGTGTTGCCATCTTGTTTTTGGCTTTTTTTTTTGGCTTTTTTTTATTTTTCGGCACTGCACGGCCACGCGGCGCAGGAGGAAGCGAACCGGTAGCGAGGTAAGTTAGAACCCACCCCTGATGTGGTAGATATGTTTGCTTGGGCTTTATTAGTTCCCTTAGAAAGATTCTGCAAACAGAGGGAGGAGGAATTTTTTTAAAAGGGTGGGGGGTAACCCATCAGTATCATTGATGGAGAAAATCTATGTGGTTATTAACATTCAGCGCCAACTTGATGGTACATAATCAATTTCTTTTTCTTTTTTTTAAGTATCATATAGATTAGGTCTCAACCACTTTTTCAATTCAAGAAGAAAAGAGAGAACCATATAGATAGCTATGAATATGGGACTAGCATTTTAATTTGCACTTTGTTTTCCTAAAGCTTGCTCCAGACCAGGTCCAAGTCCAAATGGATCATCTTTGGACTGATGACTCTGATAGACAGAGGCTATATGGGCTGTTACCAGTCCATCGAATCTGGTCCTTGCAGCAGGACAGGTGCCTTTTCACAGATCTAACATATGTAACACTTTCTTGATACTCCTGAAAGCCAAGAATAATACTTGGGGAGAAACAAGGACACGGGCTTTAAAGAAAATGTCACATTTGTATTTTCCAGTAAAAGTTGTCTAACAGGAAAGAGCATCCACAATCCATTCAGTGGAGCTGCTCAAGCAGTTATTACCATTCTCTGCAAGCTAAGGTTAACAGAGGTTTTTTTTCAGTGCTGGAATTTAAGATTCATTATTTTATTCCCTCAAGATGAAAATTCAGTCAAAAGAAAACATTATAAAATGCCAGAATCAGTTTCAAATTAATTAGGTGTTCCACCCTCACTCTGCTGGGAAGCCTTTTTTTTTTTTTTTTTGCCAACACCCAAAGGGAAGGGATTGAAAGAAGAAAGAAAGTGCTTTCAAATGAGACCAATGTTTCAAGATACACAAAAAGGACAGATTTAAGTTGCTTCACTTCTCTGAAAAGCATGTTAGACTTTCCCTGCCACGCCCTACATTACCTTCTGAGAACTCTACTGTGGGCATGAGATAATTTTGTTTCTGCTCTTCTCGTTTCATTTAAAAAAAAATAACAAAAAGGCACCCTTCTTTCAGAGCGAGCAGACATGCTAAAGTAATTCCGATTAAACATCAGTGATTTGGTCTGATTGAAACATAATGAGGTGTTTGTTATTTTACAAGTCTGATGTAGCTTCAAAACTTGGTGATAAGGAGGAGTGGTGAAGACAGTTGGCATGGTTGTGACAACTTTCTTTTCAGGAACATCTGAAGGCTTCAGGGAGAAGGCTTCCACTTCATATATCTTTAATGTCATATATTCCCTTTAATATTATGCCCTTGGCTGAAGAGTCATCCTCAAATTAGAAGGAGGGTCAAGATGGAGCAATCAGGGAATCAGACACAGCTCCACCCTACCAACAATAGTGTGGTGATATCACCTGGCTATGGTGATTCAGACCCTACCTGGAGGTTTATCAACCAGCACATGTGAAGACAGAGCCAGAGAAATGCTAAGCTGCAGAAACACCTAGCACATGTTACCCCAGAGCTTCCTGATTGATCAATGCTAACTATTTTCAGAAGATGATAGCTTCCTATAGTAAAACCCATTTACTACTATGGGTTATTCAGAAAAAAAAAGTATTTCTGAGACATTGTTGCTCAAGGACAAAGCCTTGGCCTTTCTGAATAATAGATAAAATTGTCTGATTTGGTCAGTCAGTTTCATACTTAGGAGAGACATTGATTGGTTTGCAGAGAGCTCGAGAGAAATGTTCTTAAAATACCTAGATTTCTATTATAATGATTTAGGCAGCTATGATAAAATGTTCTTCACTTCTTCACCACTGCCCTGTTGTGGCTTTGTTCACAATTCCAAAGATATTTTTATTAGATGGTGGTGTGGAGACAATAATTTGGTCCTTAGCACCAATAAGACCAAGGAGCTTATAGTGGACTACAGAATAGATCAGACATCAGCCCTTGCTTATCAATGGAGACCGAGTGGAGCAAGTGGCCAGTTTAAGTTTTTGGGTGTTATCATAAAAGAGGACCTGACCTGGGGCGCTCACATTGCAGCACTGGTCAAAAGGGCCCAGCAGAGATTATACTACCTGAGACTTCTCAGGAAACAACAACTGAATGAAAAACTGCTGGTGATCTTCTACTGCTGCACCATAGTGAGTATTTTAACTTACTGCACCTGTGTATGGTTTGCTAATTGAACAGTGGCAGATAGGACAGCACTCCAGAGGGTTAACATCATTGCCCAGAGGATCATTGGTTGCCCTCTCCCCTCTTTAGAAGAGCTTTATAACTTCCACTGCCTTAAAAAAGTTCAAAACATTCTTAAAGATCCATCTCATCCTGGGCACCCTTTTTTTGAACTATTATCATCTGGCAGACGGAACAGGAGAATCAAAACAAGGACAAATAGGCTGAAAAACAGCTTCTATCCCAGAGCAGTAACTATATTGAATTCTACTGTATAGTGTAATATTAATGCAGTATCGGGGTTTTCAATTCAATTGTATAGAATGTGAAGGATGTGTGTTTTTGTTTTATTTTTTATAGTTTTCTTATGTATGATGTACACTGAAGATGGCATTTAATTTTGTTGTACAAGGTGCAATGACAATAAAGTACACTATACTAAACTAGATATAGGTTTTGTGGTTATTTGCTTCTGTTATTTTGTCATATTTCACTTGGCAATCTAAAGAGAGAGAATTGGCAGCTATCTAGCCTTTTTAGATCAGTGATTAAAGCCAGAACTGAATATAAATAAAGGAAAACACCTTCATATAATCATAGTCATAGAATTAAGCACTCTATATTCCTGTATAGTTGCTAGGTTCATGTGTGATGGATTCAGATATCCCTTATCACTTTCTAGAGAAACTGTAAGACATGCCCTGGCCAAACCCTAATCAAATTGTCATCTCAGGCTGACTTCCCTAAGATCCAGTCTTATTCTGAATTGATACTGTAGGAATCTTCTGAAATATTGCTGATCAAGTCACCCAATGCATTCATAGGTCAGTTTCAATTTTTGTCTTTGGTAGCTATGTCTCCCACATTAAAACAAACAAACAGACAAACAAACTGACAAACAACTCTTTGGATAAATTTAACACTTATTCTATAGGCCAGGGGTGTCAAACTCACATCGTCACAACGTCGTCATGTGATGCATCAGGACTTTTTTACCCTTCGCTAAACTGGGGATGTGTGTGGCCAGTGTGTGACACATCCAGCCTGTGGGCCACGAGTTTGACAGCCCTGCTATAAGCATTGGAACTTCTGTGTATAATTGCATATAAATAGTAACTATATATGTGTCAACTCGCAAAGCATCCCTGGCCTGCTCTCAAGTTGCCATAGGCAGGGCGGTGGGAAAACCGAAGAAGCAACATGGCAGCCAAAGACAGGAGCACATTCCAGACATATCTTTCTCAAGGCTGTATCCCAGGGTTACCCCACAGCGGCCAGAGGGGAGTGACACCTGGGGGGGAGGGGAGAAACAGGATCATGATTAGGGCCGTAAATTACGTGGGGTCAGAGTTGGCTTCATTTGGGTACATGCCGACATGGAGCTCCTAATAAATGACTGGATTTCTTTTGAAGCTTGGCTCAAGGCTCATGATTTAATTAGGGCATCCGTCAGAACCCTGACAATATGAACTTTTGTAAAAAGATGCTCAAGTGTGTGTACCATGTATAGGAAGTGTCAGCTTCTGTTTACTTAGTGCTTCATTGAAACATGCAATTTAACCAGGTGTGCCTACATTTTGCATACAACTAATTTTTTTTCTTAAATTATTTCAGGCAACGTAAGTCGCTTGCAGATGGGCCAAGTTTCACTTGCTCTTGAAGAGAAGAGGGTTTTTTTTCCAACACAAAAGACTAACCTAGATTATTCTTGGGTTGAACTCATTATTACTTTCCCACAATTCATTTAAACAATCATTCTGATTTCAACAGTGTTTCACCAATAACATCTGGAGGTGTCAATCTTACTTATTATTCAAGAATCCCAGATGTTTTATCTCACTGCTCTTCACTCCCATCATAAAGACATTGTATTTTAGCTCAGAACAAATTCTACCTTAGCTACCGTTGTGGTTTTCTATTTCTTCCTACCGTGAACTATTCATACCACAGTGGCTAAAGAAGTGGTTTACCCTTTAAACTATACACACTGATAAGTAGAGATAAGGATGCAAGGACAGATTATCTTAAGTTAGGATAATGCTTTAATGTCTGATTTTAATCATATGAAGTGGGAAGGCAATCCCAGTCTTGGTTTGCTGTGCTCTGAACGAGGCAGTTATTTCTAGCTGCATAAATTAGCACATTGTACATTACACGTTGATTACTGTTCTGTGTAGGCAGTTAAAACAGGTAGAAGAATGACAAACATAATAACTTTTATTTCCTAGAAGATTTGATTTCCTACAAAGCAAAAAATTGATAGCTTTAGTTGTAAGCTAGTAAACTAGAATTAGAGAGCCAGAATGAGAGGTTAAGTTATCAGGCTAGAAACTGAGAGATTGTGAATTCTAGTTCCACTTTAGGCACAAAGCCAACTGGGTGACTTTGAACCACTCATTCTTTCTCAGTCCCAGGAAGAAACCAAGGGCAAACAACTTCAAAATCTTGCCAAGAAAACTGCAGGGACTTGTCCAGGCAGTTACCAGTAGCACTGACTCAAAAGCACAAAAACAAGAACCACTCCTACAATTAATTTTGACCCTACAGCACTAAAGATATATCTGGGTAGAACTGGCTTCCAAGCAAAGGTGTCTGAGGTTTAAGATCTGTTTCAAGATTTTCTTTGGGGAGCCACTTGCTGATTCTAACATTAGATGAGAATCTGCCCGGCATCAATTTTTCTCCCCTTCATTGTGTCTCATATATTTGGACAACTTCACAACTTTTACACTCCCATTTTACTGTTGGAGTTTTGTGTATGGATCATTAACCCAGCATCTTGCCTAACTTGTCAAATGTAAGAATGGAAAAAGTTTCTTTTATTTTCATGCAAATATACATAATTTCTACTTCCCGAACGGAGACAAAAAACTTGTAAAATACAAATGTGACCTGGCATTCTGACTGCAATTTTTTTCTTGTTCTTTTTCTTGTTGTTTTTCTGGAATTTGAAATGCAGATTACACACCCACACACCCACACACAAGAAAGAGATGCACTAGACCAGCGGTTCTCAACCTGTGGGTCACGACCCCTTTGGGGGTCGAATGACCCTTTCACAGGGGTCGCCTAAGCGCGGGCTAGCCCACCACGCCCCCGTTGTCACCTCATCGCGTGCAGGGATGGGACGGGGCGGGGGTCGTGGCAGCGGTTGCGGCATTAGGAAGGTTGAGAACCATTGCACTAGACTGATTGGGACAATGAATGAGTTTGGAACAAAAGGAGTTTCAAAAGTTTGGTTTGTACAAAAGAAGAAACAAACACCCAAAACTCAGGGATTCTTTGAGACCCTTTTATTTTTAGTAAGAAAATTGTAAATTGAGAAATTGATTGGATAGTAATCCCTAGAAATATCAGGATTATAGATTACATTGTAAGGTCTACAAAAGGAGGAGGAGGAGGAGGAGGAGGAGGAGGAGGAGGAGGAGGAGGAGGAGGAGGAGGAGAAGGAGAAGAAGAAGAAGAAGAAGAAGAAGAAGAAGAAGAAGAAGAAGAAGAAGAAGAAGAAGAAGAAGAAGAAGAAGAAGAAGAAGAAGAAGAAGAAGAAAACAACCCATAATCTTAGAAGTTCTACCATGTTTCTTAAAATAAAAACTTTCAGGGAAGTTTGTATGATTAAGCATAAAGATTGACTTGGAGAAAACTTTCCTTTTCATTGTTCCAATACATCTATGTCTACGTATCTATATTTACAGTATATCTATATATTAAGAACATGCTTCATAAGCAAAGTATTCTTGCTACCAGTAAAAGGTTTCTGGTTAAATATTCTTGGCTATCCATCTTGATTCTAATTAAAGCTTAATTCCTCTACCCAAATTAATCTAAGAGTTCTTTTTAAATATACAGATAAATGTTTTTTTTTGGGGGGGGAGACTAACACAATAGTGCCATGGTCAGATAAACCTTAGAAGTAATTGAAATGTGCCAATCTAAAACACTAACACAACTCAATTCATACTGGTGAAACTCGAAAGATTAGAATATCGTGCAAAAGTTCATTTATTACAGTAATGCAACTGAAAAGGTGAAACAAATATATGAGATAGACTCATTACATGCAAAGCAAGATAGTTCAAGCCGTGATATGTCATAATTACGATGATTATGGCGTACAGCTCATGAAAACCCCAAATCCACAATCTCAGAAAATTAGAATATTTATTTATTTATTTATTTATTTATTTATTTATTTATTTATTTATTTATTTATTTATTTATTTATTTATTTATTTATCAGAAAACAAATATATGAGATAGACTCATTACATGCAAAGCAAGATAGTTCAAGCCGTGATATGTCATAATTACGATGATTATGGCGTACAGCTCATGAAAACCCCAAATCCACAATCTCAGAAAATTAGAATATTTATTTATTTATTTATTTATTTATTTATTTATTTATTTATTTATTTATTTATTTATTTATTTATTTATTTATTTATCAGA
>QLTV01001721.1:696887-707159 GCA_003457575.1 Thermophis baileyi
GTCAATCCTCTCCAGGCTGCGGTCATCCCTGCTGCTTGTGCACCTTTTTCTTCCACACTTTTCCCTTTCACATAACTTTCTATTAATGTGCTTTGATACAGCACTTTGGGAACATCCAACTTCTTTTGCAATTACCTTTTGAGGCTTTCCCTCCTTATGGAGGGTGTCAATGATGGTTTTCTGCACAACTGTCAGGTCAGCAGTCTTTCCCATGATTGTGATTCCTACTGCACCAGACTGAGAGACCATTTAAAGGCTCAGGAACCCTTTGCAGGTGTTATGGCTTAATTAGCTGATTAGAGTGGGACACTGAGCCTAGAATATTGCACCTTCTCACAATATTCTAATTTTCTGAGATTGTGGATTTGGGGTTTTCATGAGCTGTAAGCCATAATCATCACAATTATGACACATCACGGCTTGAACTATCTTGCTTTGCATGTAATGAGTCTATCTCATATATTTGTTTCACCTTTTCAGTTGCATTACTGAAATAAATGAACTTTTGCACGATATTCTAATTTTTCGAGTTTCACCTGTAATCTGGAAACTTCCCAACATCTACTCAAACTGAGAAGTAACAAATATATTTCATATATAAATAATCTATAAATTTGCAGATAAGTATGGGTTCTTCTCTTGAAAAAAGATTATACCTGATTTCTCACAGCAGCACATTATTTGTTTTTCTTAGCCTAGCTATTTGATTCAACAAAGGAAGAATCAAGGAACTGCTGTTCATTTCCTAATCAGGTTATTGACTCTTTTGTTTCGGGTCAAAATTACTATGCTCTTTAATTGAAATTCAAAACTGCTTGTGAAACAAGTCCTCAGTTCTTTTTTTTTTTTTTTCTCAAAAGGATGGGCATTCTGCTAAGTGGCAACAAGATCTACCCAGGTTTTAATAGAATCATAGGATTGGAAGGGACCATTAGGGCCACGGTCATTTTGTGAATCCATGTTAAAGGAAAAAGAAGTTGTGTGTATGCTTAACATCATGCATTGAACAGAATCCAACTGTCTCGCTATGTAATCAGTTCAAGGCTTTTATTATTCTTCCTAATGCTTCATCATCTCACTTCTTACTGTTCTCTTTGTCTCTGAAGCTGAGCCCATATTTACAAAGCTTTGCTTTTGTCCTTTTGCTTTCACCACCTTGCAGTTTTCAATGTCACTGTAATCTGATAGTATCTGTGAAACGTAGCATTTGTTTCATTGAGGTTGTTCACTGATACTAGGAGCTTGATCAGAAAGGGAGAGAGAGTGGATCCCCAGTTCATGTTTGTAAGGACCTTAATGAAGCCATGAACTTTGGTTGCTTCCCCCCCCAGTCAATGGAAAACTTTATTTCATGTTAGGAATAGAGACATCAGGATTGAACATATTCAATTGCTTGCCTTCCATTGGACAAAATGAGAATCTTAGACACTGCACTGAAGTTTTCCAAGGGCTTGACCCAACCACCTAAGAATTACCTAACGTCCCTTCTGTGCTTCCATTTTCTAGTTTCCTTGATTCCGCCCATTGGTTCAATTTTCTTTCAAATTAAAATGGCTTAATAATTTGATGTCTTGCATGAACCAAACCAACCGAGAAATCCTTGTAACAATTTACATCTTCAGAGCACTTCCATTCTCACAGTAAATATATTCCCACAGACCCAGGGCTCTGAGCACAAGGGCTTGCATCTCTACAGCAATTAATTTTGAAAACATCAGAATGAATAGCATTCCCCCCCCCCCCTTTCAAAGCCTAACCATAAGGCTGGTGGAAAGCCTTTGGGGAAATCACTACATACAGAAAGGTAATGTCCTTTGAGGGGGAACATTAATATAACAGAGAACTGATCTTGTGATATTAAGTCTACCTTAAATCAAGAGCTATATAATTATTTAACTAAAATTTCTAAACACTGCTGGTATTTTCTTATAAAAAAAATCAATTAGTGAAATGATTCAAACCAATCATTTTAATACAAATATTTTGTCCGAATACATTTTTTTCTTCTGTGTTTCATCCTATGGAACATTTTTAAAGGAGCAATTGTTCAAAACCTCTAGTTTGTGAGAGACAGAGAAAAAAAGAGGAAAAGAAGGAAAATAATTCACGATTATAGTTGTTGTTTTTTTCAATTAAGAGGTATAATTGCTCTTAAAGTGCATTTACAGTCTCCAAGGAAGCATAATAGACTTTCCCATTATCTACAGCTCAGTGACATCTATAAATATATGTTAAGGACCATTTGTAGACAAAAACTGCTCTTAAACTTGTGTGTGTGGGAGAGTTAAAAGGGGTAAAATATAGGCATCAAAAAAAAGAACAAGAAAAGAACTCAAGGAAAGGAAGATGAGGACATATTTTTTTTCCAATGGTGCAAAGTCTTGCATGAAGTAGCACCTTTGTGAAGTGTTAGGAAAACAAATGTGAGGTTAGATCAGCTATCGTTACTCCAGTTATTAAATTCTACATACAAATATTGGAACTATTTCAAAGAGCTATTGGGCTAGCATGGACTTTAAGGAGAACATGGTTGGTGGATAGCAGTGGTGGGTTCCTACCGGTTCGGCACAGTTTGGGTGAACCGGTAGCAGCGGCGGTGGGAGACTCCGCCCACCTGGCAGAACGTCATCACGGAGCTTCTGTGTATGCACAGAAGCGTCACGCGCAAAGCGCGTGCACGCTTCCACACACTCCCATTCCCGAACCGGTAGCAAAGGTAAGTGAAACCCACCCCTGGTGGATAGGTAGAGACTATAAATTTGCATTGAATGTGTGATTCATTGTTTGAATATGCTTCTCCCCCTCCCCTCTCTCTTTCTCTCACACACTAATCATCTTTTCCTATGCCTTGTTTTTGCATGATTTTATTGTGTCATTTTTAGGCCGTTGTGGGTGACCCTTCTCAGAAGACAATGTCCTTATACTGTTTTTATCAGCTCCTCAGGCAGCCTGGCCTATTATTGCCTGAATTGCAAAGGTCATATTGTGATTTAATTTAAAAAAAAAAGACTATATATAACCAATGGCTATTTTTTTTTCTTTCATTCCTTTCAAATGTTATGTTCTTAATCTGTATTGAAATGCCCTATTCTAAAAATAAAAAAATAAAAAATAAAAATGAAAGCTTTATCAAAGAGATAATGGCAACATTTGTGCTATATTTCTCTTGCAGCTTATAGACTGTGATCACAGAAATACATCATTTGTATTTTTAATGGATGCAATAACCACAAAGCATATAGCCAGTGATGAACACCGCTGGTGAAGCACAGATCAAAAGGATGATGGATATGCCAAAGGGTGAACTGTAAACAGAACCAACTATCTTAGATAAAGTAAAAAAAATATCCCTAAATTTGAATTGAACTTCTGGTGACTTCATGAATACCGATCATTAAACGTAGGGATGTTTTTCATTTTCTATGCCTTAATAATGCAGAGAACCATGGTAGATGTTGCGGTATTTTGTGAGCCAACTAGATTAATTCTCTTGATAGAAATAAATACAAACATAAGAAGAGCTTTGGTGTAAGACCCTTCTGTGCTCAGTGGCAACCAGATGCTTATGTATACAAGAGGGCCATGAATCCTCACTAACTGATACACATTGCTTCTGATGTTGCAGGTGAGATATTATTATCACAGCTACTAGCCATTGATAGCTTTATTATCCATGAATTTGTCTAATGCAGCTGTGTAACTTGTTTTCTCGTAATTAATGATAGGCACAGAGCAGATGCAGAACATAAAGAAGGAAGGGTTACCTATTCCCTTCACAGCTTAAAAAGAATATCTATGTTCATACATCACAAGGCTAGAAAGTTAAAATACTTTGTTTCAGTTTATGTCATTTTAGACCTGACACTTCAGCCAGATTGCTCGGAGGACATGTGTCAACCCTGAAGCTGGTCTCACCGAGGCCATTTTCCAGGCTTCAGTGTTGCCACACGAGCTGAGGGATAGGGAGGGGGGAATAGAGATAGCTGGGCTTTTGTAGCCAAAACAAAATAGTTTCTCCTGTGAATCAAGGACATTCCAGCAGCTGTCTGGAGAGAGGAGGAGGAGAGAAGTAACCAGGCAACTGGCTAGCACCTAGATTGGACAATGTGACTTATTGTATGGGGGAAAGGGAAATTTTCACTTTTTAATTAGGTGAAAACCACGGGAACTCTCAGAGTTGGTTTTCACTAGTCTGTGCCAATATGATATCTCCAAATAAAACTGTTCTTTGAGGAATCTACTGCCTCGGAATTCTGTTTGCTATGGGTGTATTACTTGGAATGCTGACAGCATGTTTGCTCAGTGTCCTCTACTTGTCCTGTTAGATCTGGCATGCACTGGATCCCATCTACAAGAGGGTGTCATCTGGCAGGGCTCAAGAAGAGAATCTTTTCTACTATGGCACTTGCCCTCTGGGCCATCATTGCTCCAGAGACTGGACTTCCTCCAATTCTGCTGGTCTTTGTTAAGGCATGTAAAATTCGGTTTTGCCATCAACCCTCGTGCCCTGATAGTATGGGGTTTTTTTCCATGTCAGAAGCATTTCTGTGGTGAAAGGATCAACCAGTGACATCACTGTTGCCCAGGGATGCCCAATTGGGGGGCCCTTTCATGTCCCCATTAGTTGCCCACCAACTTAAAGTGGTACCCATCTGTCTATTTATGGTCACCTGCTTTCGAACTGCTGGATCAGCAGGAGTGGGAGCGAATGACGAGAAGCCACCCTGCCACATGGCAGTAACCGGGTCTCGAACACGAACCTGCCAATTGTCATGACAAGTATCCTGACCTTGTGAGTCACCACACTCCTGTAGTATGGATGAGCTTATTTCTTGGTCATGATTATGTTAAATGAGTATTCTCAACTGCTATGTTATTTTATGTGACTTCTGTTGTTTTTAATTTCACTTGTTTTCAAATATGTTTTAATTATGTTTTCAATTGTGGGCCATCTAGAGTCAGGCATATGAAATGTGCAGCTGTATACATTTGTAAATAATAAGTAATAAAATAAATAACATAAAATAAAGTAGAAAATTATTGTCACTTGGTATTTGATTAGGAAGAGCACCTTCTTCTTAACCTATGCTTCTAGTAAGATTTGCTCTCTACTATTTAAATAAAAAATATATAGCTGCATATTAGTTATCATGGAAATGTGTTAACTTGACTCAGTGATCCTTGTTGCTCCACCTTTTACTTAGTAACATTGCTGATCCACTTTCTTCACACTGTTAATTATGTTCTTCAAGAAGTTATAGCATGGAAACTATCTCTCCTCTCTCCCTCCCTTCTCCCGTCCCTCATGGTCCCACTTCCAGTCCTTTCTTTTTGAACATTTAATCATTTTAAAAGCCCATGACATTATATGTTCTTTTAGTTAGAATTATGTTTAATTCATTCATTACTTCCTTTTACCTTGAGGCAAATTCAACCTCAAACCAGTTGTATATACTCCAATATAATAAACAATGACAACAACAGCATAGTAATAATAATAATAATACATCACGTGCTACATCAAAAACACAGATCATTTGTATTTACCAAGAAGAAATAGTGGTTGTGGTTTGTGGCAAATGAATGGAGTGGAAAATTTAGTCAAAGTCTAAATGATTACATAAAAGCAGGCAAAGTGAAGATGTTAATAAATGTCTGCAAGGAAAACATTTTTGGATGTGACAAAAACAAAAGCAACATGCAACATTGAACACTTACAAACATGTTTAAGTGTGGCTTTGGTTTCCATGTTAAATAGGTTCAGTGTAGAGTGGTTTTCTTAAATATGTGGGTGTAATGATGACAAGAATTAACATAATAGAGGAGCTGTAGTTTACTTCTCTGTAACCTCTTTAAAATATAATAATGAATATTTAAGAGTAATATTCAATATTCAATAATATTTAAGATATTTTAGCAGCTCTGCATTCATGTTGCTAGGCAATCAGATGGACCTAAGGAACTCTGAGTTGGGTTTCTGATGCCATGTGATATACGTAGAATCATAGGGATGGAAGGAAGCTTAGAGGTCTTCTAGTCCAACCCCTTACCCAAGGCATGAGTCCTTATACCATGCTGGACAAATAGTTGTCCAATCTTTTCTTAAACAACTCCAGTTTTCACAACTTGCCTCCACTGCTCCAGAAAGCAAGCTATTTGATTGGTTAATTGTTCTCACTGTCGGGAAATTTTTCCTTAGTTCCAAGTTGGATCTCTCTTTAACAAATTTCCACCCATTACTTCTTGTGGTGTCTTCAGGTACTTTGGAAAATCAATCAATCCATTCTTCTCTGTCACAGCTCCCTAAGTATTAGAAGACAGCTATTATGTCAGCCCTAATCCTTATCTTCGTTATGCTATACACGCCTAGTTCTCTTAACTGTTCATCAAACAGTTTAGCCTCCAGACCCCTTATCATCTTTGTTGCTCTTCTCTACACTCTTACTAGGATCTCATCATCTTTTTTGTATTCTGGCAACTAGAAGTGAATGCAGTATTCTAAGTGTAGACTCACTAGTGCAATATAGAGTAGTACTATCACTTCTCATGATCTTTATGCTATCCCTCTGTTGATGCAGCCTAGAACTTCATTGGCTTTTTTTGACATCTGTAGCACACTGCTGGCTCATACTTAAGTGGTGATCCACTAGGACACTTAGGTTCCCCTCAAAATTTATATTGCTGAGCCAGGTGCTACTTATTTTATACCTGTGCATTTAGAACTTTCTTTTCTCACCACTGAACTGCCTCTTGTCGGATGACATAGTTTATTTGGCTCCATTTATTGTATTCTATTGGGTTCTGCAACTGGATCTCCTGTTGCTTTATATTTAGCAAGATAACTAATGATTTGTGCTATCAAGAATATGGAAAGCATAAAATTCTAGTCACTTTGGTTGATACGGTTTTGAATGGCATATTTGGTACTGGTTCCACAGCAGAATGTACTCCTAGGCTGGCACAAAACTTTCCTTGATATATTATATTGCATAATCCAGAACCCCATTCTTTGTCCTTTGTTATTCATTCTGATAGTAACTATTCCCAGCTGTTCTACACATGAGAATCCATGAGAATAATTGAATTGGTCCTATTCTCAACATGGCTAACAAAATCTGTAGATTCAGCTCAAGATCCATCTCAGCAGAAGCATTTGGTGAAAAATATTAGAATCTGAAAAGGCAATGTGATTCACTTTACAGAGAGAAGTTTGGACGGATCTATTCTCAAGAATTATAATAAGTTCTTCTTTCTGTCATGTCAGTGTTAACCAAAGTAGAATCTGTAATTCAAGAACAAGGCAGAGGACTCTAAATCATGGTTTGATTCGGAATGCTGATTGGCAAAATAGGTTCTGATAAGATCTTTTGCCCTGCAGGCATAGTCCAGATCAAGTTAAGAATTATTATAGCAGATAAATGTAGTAAAAAAAAAAAAAAAGGAAAAAGTGATGTTCTCATAATTTGACTCTGCTCTGGAGAATTGTAATTTAATTTAAATTAAGTATCCTTCACATTCCAGTTAGAAAATGATATCAGTACGCTTTTGCACTATACATCCAAGATGGGCTGATCCCAAAAGGGATTACTGCAGGTGGAAGTCCCAGTTGGGCATCAGTAACCTGCACAAAAATTACATCTCTGGATAAAAGCATTAAAATGGGACAAGCCCCAAACAATACTATAAATACTATGAAACTTACTTATTTTTTAATTTTCAAAAGTTAGCAGCTTTAGTCATTTAGATTCATTTAATAATTTCATAGATTTAATATTTATAATTTTATGTTTTATTCATTTCAAATTTCTATTCTATTTTATCTTGCGTGGCAGGTACTGACTGAATTAAAGTAACTCCTTCTCCTGTTGATATTACTCCTGTGATACTAGTTTCTGAAGATATCCATCAGCTCTGGATAGACATTTGCAAACGGAAAGTTCTACATCCGATAGTGTTCTTAACTTAATCAACCACTAATCCAGCAAGTCTGATCATTCTTGCAGTAACCAATCACATAACTGCGCCAAAAAACATCCATTGGAGAAACACAAAGTCTACACCTACTTCCTTTATTAGGAAGTGCTTAGTAACCCATAAATCCTTCAGTCAGAAGACTAACAAGCCATAACTAGCCCTTGTCCAGTAATAGCAGATATGATTTGATCCCTGGAATTGGGAAGCAATTTTGTGCTGGTAGACTTTGGAGTGAGTTATGCCAAGGCTGGAGCTGGCCTTGATGTCTTATCCTGTTTGGAGACCATTGAAATTTGAATGGCATAAAATAGATTAACATCGAAGCCAAGCAAAACAGAACTACTGTTTGTATATTAAATCATAGTCCTCTTGAGAGAGGTTTGCTTTTTAGGCTGCTGTTTCTCCCCAGTCCTTTTTCTCAGAGCATTAGGCATGCAAAACAGGCCAACTAACTAGATTAGGTATTTCCATAACACAACTGACTGTGTTAGTTAGTTTAACGCAGTGGTTCCCAAAGTGGGCGGTACCGCCCCCTGGGGGCGGTGGGATGACTTAGGGGGGTGCTAAGAGGCAAGGGTGGTGGCAGGGGGGCGCTAAGAGGGGCAAGGGGGGCGGCAGGTGGTTCACCAAACCGATCCTGTCCCTGAGCCCCCGCCGCCCATGTCCACCCAATCGCCTGCTCGCCGCTTTTCCCGCCACGCTTTTCCTGCCTTCCACCCGTGCCGGCTCCATGGCGCTTTGTGGCTCCAAAGTAGCCCAGTGGCTTCTCAACTGGCCACCTGCCTGCTCTCTTTGCAGATCAGCCCAGCCGACCGCCGGCGCCACTCTGGGAACTCGAACTGCGGCGCCGGGTTGGAAGTCAGTGGGCTGCTTCAGAGCCCCAAGTCCCGCAGAGCTGGCACAGGAGGCACGGGTGGAAGGCGGCCTTTTCTACAGCATCCCTCTTCAGATCGCCCTGCAGGGCTCTGCCTTTGCAGAAATGGGGCGGGCGGTTTTACAGAGGATTGGCGGGGGTGATGCGTGGCCCTCCGGGATGGAGAGTGGGGCAAGAGAAGGCACAATAGGCTGCGCTGCCCCGGCCCTGCTCAACCGCGTTTCTTCCAGCCCATCCGCCCCACGGGACAACGAGACAATCGGCCACGCCTCCCCGCCTAGCCTTCCTCGCTGGGCGCTGCTGCACCAGAGGCTCCGCCCTTCCCAGTTCCGCCCGCCGCCACTTCCCAAGAACTTCCCAGGAGACGGCCAGAGCGAGGGGCGGGCGGGAGTGCTTGGGCCCGGCCGGCGCTAGGCTTACCTTCCTGGCAAGGCTCCGAGACCGCCCGGCACACCCATCCGCTGGCTCTCCACTTTCTGCCTGCCCCGCCAAGGCCCGCGCCAGCCCTGAGGCCAGCAGAGCTCCATAGGTGTGCAAAGGTCCCGGAGCCGAAGCCAGGAAGGTGAGAGGGGCGACGGCAGCAGCAACCGCACTCCGGCAGCGTCGCGTCCCCTGTCATGTGCCATCCGGGAGCACGGTCTCCAGGCGAGGAAGGCCCCCGCCAGCCCAGAGAGAGACTGTGCTCCCGGATGGCACATGACACGGGACGCGACGCTGCCGGAGCGCGGTTGCCGCCGCCACCGGCCATCTCGCCTTCCCGGCTTTGGCTCCAGGACCTTTGGGGCGCGTTGGGGCGCGCACCTCTGGAGCTCCGCTGGCCTCAGGGTCCACCGGGCTCCGGGCTGATGGGGGCCTTGGTGGGGGGCAGACAGAAAGTGGAGAGCCGGTGGATGGGTGTGCTGGGCGGTCTCCGAGCCTCGCCAGGAAGCTAAGCCTAGCGCTGGCTCTCCCAACGGCGCCAGCCCTGAGGCCAGCAGAGCTCCATAGGTGTGCAAAGGTCCCGGAGCCGAAGCCAGGAAGGTGAGAGGGGCGACGGCAGCAGCAACCGCACTCCGGCAGCGTCGCGTCCCCTGTCATGTGCCATCCGGGAGCACGGTCTCCAGGCGAGGAAGGCCCCCGCCAGCCCAGAGAGAGACTGTGCTCCCGGATGGCACATGACACGGGACGCGACGCTGCCGGAGCGCGGTTGCCGCCGCCACCGGCCATCTCGCCTTCCCGGCTTTGGCTCCAGGACCTTTGGGGCGCGTTGGGGCGCGCACCTCTGGAGCTCCGCTGGCCTCAGGGTCCACCGGGCTCCGGGCTGATGGGGGCCTTGGTGGGGGGCAGACAGAAAGTGGAGAGCCGGTGGATGGGTGTGCTGGGCGGTCTCCGAGCCTCGCCAGGAAGCTAAGCCTAGCGCTGGCTGGGCCAACGCGCTCCCACCT